>JYFJ02004655.1:0-30309 GCA_000934665.2 Catajapyx aquilonaris | reverse complement strand
GAACCGTGGTTTTTATCAAAACCGGGCTCGGTGAAACCGGCCATTAGAGTGAATAACTGACAAAAAAGGAGATTCCACTTGAGAGGGGTTGTTTCCCTATAAGAGCAGAAGCCAAATCTATAACCCCCTTTATTACTTCTTGGACTGTGGACTTGGGAAGCATATTCATTCTTTAATTATCATTTGCTGATTATGAAGTGAAATTAATGTAACATACAAATTTTTATGACACATGAATGCAAAATGGCACTGTGTGTTTCATAAGGATTTAGTCAAACTTATTGTGTAAACCAGAGAGTACCACTGGTAGCAGTGTCATTTACGTATGGTCTCCACGCAGGCTTGTTACATAAAATTAACATTAATCAAAAAGCGAGTACATTACCCTACATGACCTCGACCCCCCATACAGGTACGGTACTGCGGCACTTCAT
This sequence comes from Catajapyx aquilonaris, assembly GCA_000934665.2. Classification (NCBI taxonomy): domain Eukaryota; kingdom Metazoa; phylum Arthropoda; class Diplura; order Dicellurata; family Japygidae; genus Catajapyx; species Catajapyx aquilonaris. The sequence goes on along the minus strand of JYFJ02004655.1, from coordinate 29,875 downwards.
TGTCACATAAATTGACTGCTGCACCTAATTAGATTGATGTTTAAGTAAACTTGCAAAAAATATCTTACACAAACAAAATTTAAATTAAAAAGACAGTTAGGGCTTGAACATACTATGGGAAGCGATCAGTTGGTCACTCACATAATCATGTGTAGGTCACGGTGGCCATAAAGTATGTAGGTAATTGAATGGTATTGTCATTGGTTGACGACAGGCAACCTGGCAACCAACAATACAATACTGTATACTTGTTTGAATAGGGGTATAGTACTGTGGAGCAGTGGTAACGAGTGGTAATCACCTCTGCCTTATTCGTATCTGATTGTGAAATCCCCAGTTCGATGCTTAGATAAGAAAAACGACTTCTCATGAGGCAAAATTTTTCAAAGGGCTGTCTCATGAGTGTTCGCCGAGTTCTCTCATTTCCTCCAACAATAAGAATTTAAAGAGGCCTCGTGCCACTTACTTTTAAATGGGTTACCCCTTTTAGGGGATCATCTTTAAATTAATCGATTTGAATCACTGACTCTACTACTGATTTTTGATTGCTGCAGGAAAACAGGAAAAACCCATCGAAGCATGGAGAGAACCAATTAGAACTATTTCCACCTGAGAAATTCCTTTGTCTGTTGGTCAGTGTGTTCCCTGTTGCACCCCATTTTTGGTAGCCCACCACAAACACTTACCCATATATTAAGAAGGTACACTTACCAAGATGTATATCGCGCCCTGCAGATTATGATCGAGCTCGGGATATGCTGTACAACAATAATATAGCGGGTCGGGGGCAACGGCCCAATAATGAAAACAAACAAACCTGGGTCCAAAATGGCGGCAAATTGTTCAACCCACGGTTTGTACTAACGTTTTGATTGGACAAAAAAGCATCGGCGTTACATCATATGATTAATTTCAGAATACTTTTATTTTTTGGGTCACTTGTACTGGTTTCATCAGACTACTATCTATTTTGAATTTTCGTCCCTTAACTTGAGCCCTTCAGTATGGCAGCAACATTGCTTACATGTTTCTAATCACGGAGCTTCGGCTGTGCCAATTGCTACGTCATCGGTGTATCACTGGACGCCTGTGTTGATCAAAGGAAATTGACTATTAGGAAGTTAAAGGCCTCTAGGCTGCTGCCAGTGCTCACATAAGCCATACTGTACTGTACTCCCGAATAAGTGCCAGGTCAGATTCCTTACAACTATGGAAAGTCCCCGGAGATACAGGTTTGGAAATCAATTCATTTATTGTACAGGAAGGTGAGATATGCACGATTTTTAAAAGAAACGGCAGTGGTGTTATTAAATAAATGTTATAAGCATAGGCCTACTTATCACGCCATCACAATGCTGGAATAAAAATTCTATCTTCACAATTTTACACACTTCCAAGTAACTTACCAAATAAGTATCACAAAATTTGCGTTAAATTACCGGTTCAGTATTTTTTTAAAAAAAATTACGGAGGCAGAAATGACGCAGCATCGGATATAGACTTTCCATATCTCATCAATTTAGTGTTGCTCATGTACAAAATATATGATTATCTCATTAAAATAAATATTTTGTCTTTCGTCAATAATTTCAATATAAGGTATGCTATGACTCTTGAATATCGGTAATGACGCAATAATAATGACCCATCTGTTGCAATAATGACAATTCTAGTGGCACAGCTTTCCTAATACTTGAAAATGTGTAAAATTATGAAAGTGGTTTGGCCGATGTAAAATTAAACGGAACATCATCGGATTTCAATGTAGGCTACATGGCGGTGAAACAAGTACTGTACAGTACTGTACCTGCTTTTATCTGACTCTTGGCTCCTGGAGATATTCCAAGGGGGAAAAAAAGGTATACGTACTATACGACAGAATTCCTCACGTATGGCAGGTGAGGCATGATGACGCTACATGATATGAGAATCAGTGTCCGTAATAATAGTTGACCTAAAGTATAATCTACTGTGCACCCATAGTGGTTATAACCACAACCTTCCACCTCTGAGGTACAGTACCGAGTTCGATCCCCGGATCGTAGGAGCATAAAAAGGATTTATCAGCAGGGTTCTCTCCGTGTTTGCGCAGATTTCCTCCGGTTCCTCCCACAATCAAAATGATTCAATAATTGAATAAAAATGACAACTGATTTCGACCTATCAGTGGGGTAACTTGATGATGATGATGAGGATGATGATTTCTGTCCACCCCAGAAAAAGAGTGGGCAAGATTAGTTGAAGCTCCTTTTATTTTTTATATAATATACATAAGGACAATATTGTATCACCTGTCCCAAAACAGGTCTGTAAAGCTGCCCAGAAACTGAACCTTATTACCGCTAGGTGCAGATGCGTTGATTGTGTTCTTACTTCTTAGAAATGACGTCAAAGATTCGTCAAAGACAGTTGTCTCCACATTTGTATCAGCCGCGTGCCTGTTCAGATCCGGCAATAGCTGAGTAGCCCTGGAATAAGCCCGGTACTTGGACGGGTCTATAGGTCAGGTGACCCCGGTTGTAGACACCCGACATTCTAATCTTAGTACATTCACGAGGACGATAAAACTAGCTGTCTGATGGCATATAAACTGTAGTGACCAACAAGCTAAGGTTGCAATTGGTCAGCCTCCTTATCTGTTAGAAAACACGCGCCGTGTGGAAAAGTAGCAGCTTGAGAAGGGCCGTCCCATTCAGTCGGCGGTCAGAAGTGGTCACAACAAGTGAACTTATTGACGCGACACACGCTAACTGTTACTTCCGCAGGCTATGGTAGTGCATCGTAGCCAAATTGCTCAAAAGTGTTCCTGCCACCGTCCCTATCTCGTACAATTACCATAGTTGCAAAGAGGATCGTCGAGTCCGGCTGAACCAGCATTGGAGAACAACGGAGACAAGATGCGGTTTACGTTCTTCCCATTGTTCACTTTGGTGACTTTAGTGGTGACTTGCGCTCAGGAGCTGCCGGAAAACAAGACGGCGGTACCTATGGACGACCGATTTTTCTTGAATCAACTCTTTGAGAAGTATGGGGACGATGGTGTTATGACGTTTGAAGGTACGTACAGTTTTCTCTGATTTAGAATTTGGATTGATATCACTATTGTTTTTCTAAGCACGTCAGCATAACAATGACAACAAACGTGATTTCATTCCAAACTTTTTAAAAATAGAGTTCATCTTAACAGCGATATACTGTAATATGGGGGTGATGCTATAACGTCTGTACTTATACGTCCAAGAAAGGTTTCCGCCCAACGCTGTACTGTAACAGTCGGTAACAGAACACCATCAGCATCAGCAGGACTGGCGACCAAGGTCAAGTCCGGTCAAGTCTTTGTGCAAAGGACAAAAGAGTATTGATGGTTGCATAGCTGCAGGATACGTCTGGACGGTTGTTTCCACCGGCATAACTTTTGAGCACAAAATGAAAAGCACAAAAATAAGGCACAAAATCAAACAAACTTTATTATTATTAGACTATTATTAATCGTCTAGCAATTTAAAAAATGTTCTGGATTGCATTTTGTCCATAACAAAAATTATGCCGGTGGAAACTAGACTTTAGCGTTCAAATCTGCTAAAGCAATATTGATAAAAACTTTAGTTGTGATTTTAATGAACTCACGTATTTTATCCTGTCACGGATTCCTAGTTTAGCATATAGTCCATCAGCATGCAAATTCTCACATATTTCCTCAAAATTCCATTTTTGAGGAGGGGGATTTAAAAAAATAAGTGACATAGCCTACTGAAGATCTGGCCCAGAGTGACATGGTGGCAGGTGAATGTCAAATAATTCAAAAGTCATTTTAAAATGTCGCTTACAATTTGTGAGGGTTCACGTGTCACATTTCGACAGGATGGTCGACAGGAAATCGAATTTCCACTGATGTGAAATGTGTTGGAGAGTGCAACATTTCTCTATATTCTAATTGCGCAAAATCTTCATAAATGTGAAAATTATTCGTACTGGACCGAATTTCGTTACACGGTGGATTCCAATTGAATTTTCCGAGTGGTTAACAATATTCTGTACTAAACTGCTTATTTTTAAGTAGTTAATTCGTAATATCTGCTCCTCAAGGTTATTAGAAATTAACGGCCGAATTAGGTGGAAAGAATGTCACCTTTTAACTAATTCAGGAAGATCTAAGCTTTGAAAAATCTGATCCATCAATTGACAGCAGGTGGCAGTTGATCAAAAGGTGTCAGTGGCAATGTCTTAGGCTCGGATCAAAATTCATGGGCTGAATTAATTATTAACATTAACCTAATACTAGAGGCTATAATATTTTTCAAAATCGCTAGAAGTATAGTAACTGTTCGGTAGTAACTACTTAGTAATAATAAGCAGGTTAGTTCCAAAAATTACTACGAACATTTCAGTTGTAACACAATGTGTACGATAAAAAAATATATTGAAAAGCCCTCGAAGTGACCAAACAATATTAGTGATCAGTTTATGGCTATTAAATTCATTAACTCCAGTTTAGCCGCAATTTTGTTGCCAAGGCGGATTCCTGCAGTCATATCGTGGTGGGGTGAGAATTACAAGGTTGTAGTAACTGCAATGAAAATCCTATGAAGTTACAACCTTGTAATTCTCAACCCGCGATATTTAATTGATTATTATATGTAGTGCCTAATGACTTTGCTAGTATGACATTTTGACTTTCATCGATACCCTATGTGTAAATATTATGTTATGCAAGTGAATTAAGTGCAGCATATACTGGACGACCAATGTTGCCTTATCTAAAGAGTAGTTGGCAGTCTCTTATTACTCTCGGCCGGGTGTCATCGACCTACCTCATATCATTTCGTATAAGCGCTGACCAAAACACCAACGAACAAAGGCAAATTGTCCGTTTATTTTTCTGGAATTTTTCAAGACGACAATGGTAACTCATCTAAATAATAGGGTTTCTCCAGCTTGCCCAATTTTCTGTGATAAAAATGGCACGGAGTTCGTCGAGAAACAATAAAATTAAAACATACACCATAATAATGCTACTTTGACATAACTAATGTGCTCTTAATTTTGTCGAGTATCGACTAACATGATTTTAAACAACTCGTGCATAATGTTATTAAATATAGGAAATTTAATCAATTCCGTGTCATTATGATACTTATTGGTAAATCCACAGGTCAGTACTAAGGTTGTCGTGTTTTATCGGACAATACACATTCCGAAGATACTTGATCTATAGGACTCCTCATTGTAGAGAGGCGATATACAGTAGAAATATATCGGGGCAAAACTTTGCTTGTGTTCGACAAATAAACGTCTCTTATCTGAGTATTTATTTATTTATTTTAATTGTATGTCCTTATTAAAGACTTTCTTGTCTAAATAAACCAAGTCTTATCTTTTTAACAACGTGCTCTTTACCAAGAAAAGTACTTCCGTCATATCTGCATTTCCATATCTGGCCCAACCATCGAGTAGGCATATCAGTGATTAAGATCGTTAAGACAATCGGCGACCTTACAAACTTGGCAAGCATCCATTACCAAAAGCTACACTGCTATTGACGGTGTGTGCTAGAAAACAACGAAAGCTGCAGGAAATAATGTATCTAGTGAGGGAAGTGACAGAAACTCTGCTGTGTGATACAAGTTTCCAAAATCTGCAACGTACACATGACACAGGGTGTTCCAATTAAAATGTCCCTAGCGACTAGAATGGCATTATCAAGTGACAACTTATTTTTAGCACTTACTTGTGCATAGTTACATTAAGTGGTTATCAAAAGTGTTAGCTGCTAATAATAATAGGTAGCGTGTATACTGTATACCCACAATTTTTAACGCCTTCAAGGTCTGGTCTGCAAAATAATAATAATAATAATAATAATAATAATAATAATAATAATAATAATAATAATAATAATAATAATAATAATAATAATACTACTACTACTACTACTAATAATAATAATAATAATAATAATAATAATAATGCTATATTGTCATTGACTTTCGATGGATGTTGTTCCAATGGGATATTCCAAATTATTGGAAATTCATTGCAATTCAGAGCATAGACAAAGTGACTCAATTTGACATAATATTAGCAGCGAATACCTTTGATAACCACTCATAATAATTATCATTCCAAAGTCACTTTTGCTAATACTATACGTAATACTAATAAAGGATGGTACCGGAGTTTTATGACTCATACACCAGGTCTGATCCTGTCGAGTATCATCTTACAAATGGTCTTCTGTTCTTACTAATACCGGTTCAGTTTACACTTTTATCAACCAATGAGTTTACAGGCGGGATTGCATGACACTGAGCAGTGCACATTAGTAAGGGTGAATGCACTGCGATACAATGTCATCCATCCCCAGAACTATGTCGCTCGAAAAAAATGCTGCGATTTCAGGAGTGATTTTTTTTTTTTTTTTTTGCAGTATTGCGATTTTACTTCCTGACGCAAGTCTGTTGACATTGTGACGTGTTTTGTAAAGGGAGATATATCTCCCTTTACAAAACTCGTCACAATGTCAACATATATTTTTCTAGAAGATAGAGATTAAAGCTCAACGCGTTGTTAGCGTATGCTCTTTTTAAAACACTTGATTTTGTGCAGGTTTCGAACATTTGCTGGCCAACTTGGGACTTGGCCGCTTGGTACTGGACGACCACGACCTGACCGTGCACCGAGTCAATGGGAGTTTTGCAGAGGTCCATGACACACTGCGACCTCCTTTGCACGAACATGATCATGGACCTTCCTCGACCACTCCTAGATCAAGTACCAGGAGCCAGGAAGAAGGTCCATATCAGGACCGGAAGAAACGGAATGCTCCAGAGGAAGGTAGGGAATACAGTCATTATCTACAAGCACTTCCGTACAGCATTCGGAATGTACCGGTACCTTAGAATTTTCTAAACCACCAGAACCTTTTTGCATTAAAATACGAAGTACTCGGATACGTTGTTATTAAAACGGTTTCGACAGGCTCAAGGCAGAAAGGCAGCAATAAAACCTTTATCTCGTTACTTGTCAAGGTCGACGTTACATCAGGGTCTGCATTGGCCTCAACGCAACGGTCATTGACCAGAAGCTATATAGAAGTCAGAAGTGACAAGGGCTATGTTATTCAATACTCGGATAGCCTTAATTTGAGGGCTGGTACTCTCTGATTAAGTACAGGTTTCACAATGCAGAATTCGATATTTTTCTTTTAATTAAATAGTTGATAAAATGACGACTATAGCTAACCATCCAGTGACAGTCATGTACTGTAGCCTACTTATTATTTCTTCAACCAGAAAATATTACTTACGTCATAATGGGCAACAATGTAATTTATTACAAAGCTTGTGGCTTCAGTGAGATTCTCTGGCTGAATAATATTTCGAAAAATCAGTCACAACATACCTTATTGCTTGAAAAATGAAAATAAAAATAATCTAACATTCCTAACGCCTCCTGTCGACATTATTAAAGTGAAGAATGCGCAAATTGAAAATTTGAAACTTGGATTTTTCGCAATACCGAAATAGAGATAAAACAAATCTGAGTGTCACTTTCTCATATGACGTTATTACAATTTCCACTAAATTGTGGAGATCGGAGAAAGAAAAGATTCCTGGAAGGCATTGAATGAGAAGAGCCCAAGGTTCTAATGCACTAACAATAGCACCACGTTCCTGTTCCTCATGTGCAAATGTGTTTAGCTAGCGCGTGTCAGTCCAACCACGTGTGTGCCACCTATTACACTCACTAATATTTATTGACGTGAAGTGAGAGGGAAATCCGCTTCTTTATGGGCTATTTGGTGACACCAATGTTTATTGATATTTACTGTGATTTGTTTTCATAGCAATGCCTCTTATACTTCCCTTTATGAAGTCAAGAATAAAAGCTTATCTCTGACGCGGTGTCAATCATACCAAGAATGTGAAGTATTGTACTTGATCTTATCATCGTCCCATTTTCTGCCGCAATCGCAATTCTGAAAAACATACACAGTTCCTGGGATAGGAGTTGTACCTACTGGCACCGTGGAGAATGTTCTATGCGATTAGGGTAGTCACTTGATTATCATCGAACAATTTCTTCCTTCACTGACCGTCAATACTCTCGAACGTACTAATTGTGATAATTTTAAATTAAAATTGTATATATGTTTCTACTGAAAAGAAAATCCGACGCTGAAAAATGCCACAATTTACGGTTTTTTGTTTTTTTTTGCTACTTTTTGCACTCCATATGATACTCGAACACTCAACTCTGAAGGTCACGAGTTGACAACAATTGATAAATCAGTTTTAATCATTCGCAGCAAAAATACTGTAAATCTAAATATACACTATATAGGCCTACACTAACAACTTTGTCATATCGACTGTGTTTGTTTTTCTGTCAAGTTCAATGTCACCTGGATATGCGAAAGTGCAATTTTCAACAAGCTTGACTACGTCAGTCAGTGTATATACATACAACTAAATGAGACGAATAGTTTATCCATTCATGTGTAAATGCTAAGCGAAAGTGTGGATAGGACCTATTTGGTCTTACCAATCCTACGCACTTGCAGCTATTGTCCCCGAAGAATACCTGAGTCTTCCATTCACATGACGTGAGACAATTGGTGGTCGAAATATGCATCCGGATACATAGAATAGAGCAGGATATGGAATGGGGAATTTAAGTACTGACGGTGCTCCATGACTATTTAAAAGGTTCTAACAATCGACGTGACAAAAGGGGACATTAATTCCGTATATAAATAAAACGGGACCTCTTCAGGATGTTTTCCTTTTCCTATATAGGCTTAATGAGACAAGATAAAGGGCAATCACATGATCGAAGTCCAGTATACTCCGTATGAAACGATTGCATTGTGCGACTTCTCTCATCCCTTTCATTTTCGAGGTTGCGGTTCACTTACGTTATCTTCAAGCTCCTTGTGATGAAAGTCACTACTTATGGTCAGTTCAAGATTTCTACGAGTTCACAGACTGCTGTCAAATCATAGTGCAAGGATAATAATTATTATTATCACAAAAATATCTTACTATTTTCCTGACGCACCAGTTGTTGCACTTTAAAGGCCCAATTGAAACTTCGGACGAAGTAACAGCACTGACGAGTAGAACCATAAGCATTTGGACCATGCTGGACAAATATTTGACCAGGTCAAAGTTCAGGATTTAAAATATGTTTTTGGTTGTGTGACAGTTCAGGCGAATCGTGGCCTATTGACCGCCCTAAAAGGCATCATTGGAAATGGTTGTCAGGTACAGGAATATTTTTCTGCCATAGAGAAAACTAATGGTTCATTTTTAAACGTGACAAGCTAGTGGAAAGGGGTTTTACTGTTCCTAATAGTCACAACTTTTGTTTCGTCGCCTTCAAGTAGCAGTAGAACTTAGCCCTATAGTTCACGTATCAACACTTGATGATAATAAAATACGTGCATGCCACATAAGTAACTGAGCACATACCATAATCATTATCGTCATGATAACCCGTAATGCTGAATTCGACATTTTCCTCGTCTTTGTGAGTCGAAGACCACGTTCAAATCCACCAATGTAATAATGGATTTTGGACAACCCACGGCACGCAGACAACAGAATTATGCAATATGGTGCAATGTCTTTCTCATATTAATTTCTTCAAACCCGCAAAAAATTATCCTCCACGATACCTATGTAGGCTACTGCACTTCTTTAGTAGAAACGGGATATTCTCATTAAAATAATAGTGTCTTCCTGCTAGACTTATTATCACTTTCTTCATATATTCATCAATCATCAAACTTTGCCCCCATGTCATCATCCTATCACTGCATGCATCTCATGACGGAACTCTACATTCCGACATTATAATTAACGCATGCTAAAAGTAATTATCATTTGGCCATAACCGTCTCACAAAATTCAACCTAAAGTGCGGAAAACGAAACGACGATCTGACGTCATCGTCACACAACAATATGAATAAACAGTGTCAACAAAAAGAACATTGTTTACTGCTATTGTTGCATGAGAACAAAATGATGACGTCAGATCGTCGTTTCGTTTTCCGCACTGTAGCCATCGTATGCCTAGCCATGTTGATATAACATTTTTCAAACTACTTTTAAGCCTATACTTCGAGCACTATCACCGCAGGCCTACTAAATATGGTTTTATAATTCCAAAAATATATGGGTTTTGTATGCGGTGGTATAGGCTACTCTAGATAAAGATATGCACTATCACATGGCTCTATTGATTTTTGGAGAACATTATTTGAAAAGTTTCTACGACTATACGGTACTTACTTTTGGAATAGGTTAATATTATCATTACTTTGGCGTATATCAGCATAACTGATATTGAGATTTGTTATAAGCACGCAATCATGTTCCTGTTGTTTCATAATGATTTATTATTATCCAGCCGGTTCATGTGAATGCGGGAGCATGATATCACGTAAGTAAATCACCTACGTAACCACAATATTAATGACACAATTATTGCAGAGAAATAGACACCGGGGAATATACACGATTGTATTATTACCTCGTCTGACGTCTTTGCTGATCGCGATATTTATTCCCTCTTGTTATACAGGATTGGTGTAACATACGGTATGTCTTCGCACTGTGCGGATGCACTGTCATGAGTTTCATGGCTATTGTGTGTGTTTGTGTACAATTTACATATCAGTCGCAAATATGAATACAGTTAATCAGTAAAGCGCTTGAGGCATCAAAATGTTATCAGATATAGCCACATCTTCACTATATTGTTAAGAAATCTCTTGCACGTATACATGTACAGTATTTTTAGTATTCTGAATAATTTCCATCAGAAAACAATGTATCACTCTAAATTTTTAAGGGTTAATGTAAATCAAAATGAGTTAAATTGTACCCTTTATAGGGTTTAAATCGATACCTACTCAAAATCAGTTATGTCTACTCCTGCAAAAGAGTTATGGTTAAAGTGCAGAACTGAAGCTTGAGGGTTTATGTAACCCCAAAACGCGTTACGCTCTGATATTATAACCCTTTTTCGTGTTGAACTTACTAAGTGTGAGTTAAACCAAATTAACCCCCAAAAGGAGTAATAAATTAACTCTTTGAAATTTAGAGTGATACTTTATGACATAACATAGGTTGAATTAATTTTCTATGGTGTGATGTAATGATGATCAAAACATACGAAAAAAATGCTTAAAAACGTGTTTATAGAAATTGTGAGGTGTGACGCGAAATTTTGCGTAACCTACAGATGTTACCATCGCATCGGTTTGTCTCCGTCATCGTGGGTTCCGTGAGTAATGCTGGAAGACATGACATGATATTTTGGTCGACATTTAGTTACTGAAAAACAATGTAATATACTTAGTCCTGACTCGTACTTTGTGATGGGTAAGTCAGTGTTCTTCTATATAAGTTACACAGTTCCTTATCGAAATGTATAAAGGAATCCCATAATCCAATATTCACATTCTCATACAAGTATCTCTAAATAATTATGTAATTTTTCTGATCCCTCTGGATATCAGGTCATCATGCAGTATTGTCAGGTAATGTCACCTAATAGCTTTTGATATCCGTGTAGTTTTGGATGCAATTAAATATTTTGCCTTATAATAATCAGCTTGTATCTGCTACATAACTTTCCACATATGAAGCCCTATGATCGTGCCAGTGGCTGCTGAAACTTAACTAACATCGCTGTCACATTTAGACATTAAATATATGCATTCATGTTATACAGTAGATGTACAACATACTGATGTTTGGGAGTAGGTGCCGCAATATCTAACTGAAAGTATTAGTACATGAACAATATTTACCTGAGAAGCAAACCAGCTGACGAGTCTATTGATTCGTGTGCAACTAAACGAGATGGAATGGCACTGTAGTACAGTGAGTGAAAGATAGGTTCACTGGATTGACAGGTAGGAATAGGGAAATATAAGCGTCAACAGCTGTCAATTACACAGCTTCAGCTGTGTATTATTATTAGCCATCATCCACTTTTATCCATATTTCTGTGTATATACATGTTATTGCACCTGCTTGACATACCTTTAATAGAATCACCGGTGATGAACCACCTTTCCACTTGACTGATAAAAGAGTTCACTCAATTCTGGGTTAAGCTATTAACACCTTTGAGTACTGATAACGAAATATCGACGAAATGATATGTCATTTGATGATCCCAACACTTCCTGACGCAAATCGGACATTATTAAGCAGCGGCATTTGCAATCAGCCTAAGTAGTTCAAGTGAATCCGGATATGCGTATAATCATCACTGTGATCTCAAATGGCACATATTTTGTGCAATATGAGCTAGTTCCTACCAGTCAGGTTGGTGACGTCAAAACGCACCTAAACTTGACTTTGATATTACAAGTGATGCATAATTACCTGGTTTTTCTGAATAAAGATGTTGGGCTACTTGGAATAGTATTGTATACCGTAATAGATCAAATGGCATTGTTTCATGTGTCAGCTGGTTCATTTTTATACCTATATCCTCTCTGGAAGTCAGTCATCACGGTATGACTCGGCAACTCGGTAGTAAGAATCCTGGATGCATCAACACGCGATGCTCGAGCTAACTATATTAGTTTCTCCAGGATTCCCCCACATTTGACAGGGAATTACCAACAAAATATTCTAATATCCATTTGCAGAAGTAAATGTCTGCGTCAATGAAAATTACCTCTCCCATCCTTAATCAGACCTGGAGCTGCTATACTAGTAATGTACCAATAAATAAGCTATGTAGTGGCGTGTGGTGGTGAACACCCAATGCTTATCTTTTAAAGTGCACACTGCACAGTACTTATCAAAAGATCTAAGAGAGTGCTTGGTGATGCGTGGAGTGATACGCAATGAGAGAGCAACTAATCTAAGAATCATTGAGCAACATGCACTATAATCATCACTGAGTGTAGAAGGGGGTTCAAGGATAACACTAACATTCGCATCACATTGTTCATCTGCCACAATAAATATTGTCCCTCTGACACATTGCTTCCGATTTACATGTTATCTGGTATTTATGCTTTAGGAAAAGAGAGCCCAGAAATGTTCAGTAGCCTATACTGTAAGGGGGCAATGGACATTTATTGAGGGGCATTCTTTAGCGTCTGACTTTCATATTGTAGGATTTTAGTTTTAGAGTATTAAATACCGTATTAAGGGAGCATTGATTATTATAGGGGAATTAGTATAGAACTATCCTTACTGTACAAATGTTTCCGAACATGACTGGTATTTTGCAAACATTCTCCGGATCCCCTGGACCTTCCTTGTGGTCGCAAATATCCACCTCATTATATTATTGGAAAACCTAATCATGACTTTCATTCCATAAGTTTATGAACATTTTAAAATATAGTAGATCTACAGTATGTTTACCACTTCTTCCCTCAAAAAGTTTTGATATGAACTTTTCTAGCCATCCTTGTGTAATTTTATAGCAATACAATACAATGTCAGGTATTGTAAAGGTGACAACGGCTATGTAATCATAAATCACTTTTATAGAGGTGTCAGGATGTCTATATGAATTTTCATGAAACTAGCCTTCATGATGTTGCATGAAGAGTGTTGTCTCATTTCAGGGGGCGGTCCTGTAATCGACCTCAATTACGGTTAGCATAACTTAACATGCTGGTAATTCCTCTCTTGAAAAGTGACGCTACTTCATAGTAACTTCAAAGTGATGACCCATGTAACAAAGAATACTGACCATCAGCAGGAGGGAGGGTTTAATATATTATACTCATAAAAAACCACCTCATCATTACTACGAATTTACTGTCGGTACAGTACGTGCCACTATTTCTTTCACATCGATGTTACTACAAAACGCCGTTGGCAGTAATGATGTTACTTATATGTGCTTTAAATATTGTGGCACAATTATAATTAAAATGCACTATGCTACCCATACTTTCTGAATTTATTCTGGTTCATCACTTATGCAGAACCGGAAAAACGGTCAACATGATGATGTACTGTACCGTACAGCAAAGGTGTCCATTCCTAATTTCATAAATGGATTTTAAAGTTTTACTTCCAGATGCACCATCCGAAGAAGATGTAAGTTCAACGAACCACAACATGGATCACAATTATTTGTTGCAGTGGAAAGTCCAGCCAGGACCCGAAACAATGGTAAGTCCTGACCATGTAGAAGGTCATTACTTGCAGATGGACAGACTGTATTGTGCCTATTTGGACCGGAGGTTCTCCAATGGCCTCGACTACCAATGTTTCCGGGTAAAATTCTTAGTTCCTCCCCTTGACGCAACACAACATACCAGGGGTCAGGGATGACACCTGGTTGGGGGTTAGCTGTGACGTAGCAAAAGGAGACACTGTCGAGAGGACGTTACGATGGTCGATGACTGCATGGGGAGGTGGGGGAAAGGAGATGTTGGAAAACAATAGTGACTGCAAGTGTTCGGAACCGGATAGACTGATGGAATAGGGGGGGTGGGATTCATTCATAAAAAGGGAGGTGCTGTAGGCCCTGTTTCATTTGGTCTTCAGTGCTTGACTGCTCCAGAGATCCTAGTCGCCTACGGTCTGAATCCTCATCACACTCCGATCTTCCCATTGCACTTCCTCCGCATCTGCCCGGCCATTGTCTACGAGTTGGATCAACGTACCTGTTGGAAGAGACCACCCAGAAATATGGATGACGTTGTCTCAGTGATTCAAGAACACAGCTACAACGAGACTAAAGGTATTGGGGTTTACTACTATACTGTCTGATTTTCACTTTTAAGGTTTCTCGATCAACTTGCCTGCTTGAGTAGAGAACAATTTTGAATACTGCTGAGATGACATTAGGAAATTGCAATCACCGTTGGAACTAATTGTTATGATTCTAGATAATTACATTGGATGGGGGGGGGGAGGGTGCGCACTTCTTCTTGGTCATTAGTTCCGTTGTGATTTTCTATGATGAAATTTGTCTGAGATAATTTTTTACATTTTGGTATACTGTATTAAGGAGAAAATGGCGTGTTAAGCTTACACGCATTAGTAATATGTGCCATCCTGCGGTTGTGCCAACCCTCAACCTCCTGTGCTACATGGGTCGCTGGATGCGCAGGATGACCCGGCTATTTATTTGCGTAAATAAGATTCAGTATATCAGTAATATGATTTCGAAACCTCCAAAATCAACTAGAAGACAGTCGCAGTAGACATTTACAGTGAAAGTAAATGCGTCATTTTTCAAAATCATAAAAAGATTTCCCGCAGAATATCTAGCAGAACTCCTAGAGACGAATAGAAGAGCTCTGCTCTTCCCTGCAATTGATAAAATGATTTTTAGGCTATCTCATGGTCAGTCCAATGCGCCAGAAAATATGAAGCATAAAATTAAACGTTTTATAGTAATAACTTGTGGCATTAGAGTCGAGTAATCAAGCCTTAAATGGTATATTAATCACCTGGATGATTGATATAATTAAAGTAGTTTACTTACCCAGTTTAATGATATCTCTGACCTTGACTCAGCAGACAAAATTGAAAAACAGAAGAAGGGTTAATATATCAAGACCGGGTCGGGAGAATGACCCGTGAAATGACCTTTGCTCTGTCCCCATCTTCAATGTTGATACTGACTTTTTTTTAAAAATCCTGCTTAATCGTGCAATAAGAAATGCAAGACAATTATTGCAGTCTTTTCATTGCCGATACAACCACCGAAGGAAGTTATGAAGTAGTGTTCTAAACTCGAGGTCTGTTTCAATTGCAGGTGATCATACCTATAGGTTCTGAATTTCAATTAATTTCCGATATAATGACCCATTTTGATCCATTGCCATCGGAGAGAAATGGTTTAACACAGTTTTTGCAATGGTGGCATCATATTTCATTTAAAAGGCACACGTCAAGGCGAAGTTTCAACAGATCTGAATTATTAAGCGATTTAAAAAAATACTCAACCGGATAACATTTAACTTTAATGAATATGAAATGCACCCATTCGTATTTTTCGCATTTATTGACCTCATAATCCCTCAAGTTGTGCTATGAATGGGTGCGATGTAGCTGGATATTATCCACTATATATGGATGAAATTTTCAGTTAATTTTGACAAAAAATATATCAGACACATTTTTCAAAATTATTTCATGCACTTCTCGAAGAATTTCTACATTTATTGGTGATAACAAAACACCTCATCTCATTTCTCTGCTTCGTTGCGTTATCCCATATGCTCAATATCCTGGTTAGAAAAGGAAAGTCAGCATTCTGGGAATATCAAATAAAACATGAACAATCGTGCACAATATCATACTAAACGTAACTGCTATGATTGATATCAGACACATTGCCTAATACACTTCTCCATCTGTAACCTTTGCTATGTAGCAGGTCATCTAAATAATTAATACCCTCACCGACGCGACGTGACGATACAAGTGCCGTTTCTGACAGACATGATGTGACACACATTCATATGTCTGCGATATCAGGACTTTCCTCATCTAGCCATAAATATACCACAGTATTACTATACTTAGGTAATACCGAGAAGTGTGAATATTATCAGAGCCACGTGACACGCTTAGGATATTACCTGGTCTAGGGGATATGAGCAACCAATTCTGACTGAAAGATGAATGTGGTGATAATCGCGGACACCTTTGTAGTGACAGGTGTCGAACACCACAATCCAGCATTCTTTATACCAGTACTAAACGTACAGTACAGTAGACTACACACCAATAAATGGCAGATCGGTTCTTTTAACAATCAACAATAAAATTATTAAACCCATTAGTATAGTAATTCGTTTTGAGTTTAGTAGCATACACCATCGTTGTAATTCAACCTGGATCAATATTATAAAGGTCGTCTGTGAAGATAGCATGTTCCATTGAGGAAGGAAGTCATCACCCTTACTTCGGGGGCTTTCCGAACCATCACCTCTCAGGGTTTCGCGTATATCAATGACCTACTACTTATACAGGTTGTTGGCATCACCTTGCATGCCGTTGGTACCATTAACATTGATATGTTAGCGTCAGTGATCAAACACAAATGATCTCAGACGTCATTGTTCCGGTGCGGTGGTCTGATTGCCAATCGTGTCATCACTGAAATGTTATGCACACGTGTGGTAAACAATCAGTTCCTGACACCAAAATAGAGCTATTTTGGTGTCAGGAAATGCTATGAATGTATCACAGCTCTGTGATACATTCATAGCATTTGCCTTTGACTCTATCCTTATGCCTCCCTAGAGTATCTGCGCCTTCTATTTAATGGAATCATCAAATCATGCCTGAAATGAAGGATTCATTCCAGGAATGTGGTCACTTTACTGCAAAATAAGAGTGATCAACCACTGCTTATGTAAGAATAGTAACTGATCGTTTTAATGATAATTTCAGTATGGTTATATGCAACAATCAGCGTGCTGGTAATCAGCCTGGTAGGACTTCTGGGAGTCGCAATCATCCCTGTCATGCAGAAGATGTTCTACCAACACCTTATTCAATTCTTGGTCAGCCTGGCAGTTGGATCCCTTGCTGGAGATGCATTGCTTCACTTATTGCCTCACGTAAGATATTTTCTTGTTGGAATGAAGTCAAAATGTAGAGACAACTGGAGTGATAATGATCACTTCTGCAACAAAATGCGCCAAGTTTAGCAACAGCAATATAATCTACTTTATTATTATTCCTTCATACTCTTTTAATAATATATTCCTGCATATTAATTCTCCCAAATGCATTAAGTGGTACATTTTATGTTTCAGGCTCTTGAAAGCAAGCATGGACATCAAAGCGCTTCACATGGCAGTCATGAACTCGATCTCGATGATCATGGCAGCCATGAGCATGAGCATGATGAAGCCAATGAGTCTCATGATCACCAAGAGCAAGTGTGGAAGATGCTCTCTACATGTATCATGATTGTCGTATTTTTCCTCATGGAAAAACTTCTCCAGAGGTGGCGATCCAGCAGGAACTCCAGAGTTGAAGTGAGCATGCTATCTTATTATTGTGGTTATGACCAGTGCTGGGTTCAATTTCCGTAGCTCAATGGCAGAGCGACACTTCTCGTTATCGGAAGTGTAGATTCGGGTTCGATTCCCGGCGGATGGGCTTCAATGTTTTTTGACAAAGTCAGAGTGACCTTTTGTATCAGAGTTCATGTAGACCTCTAAACCTATTTCAGAAGAAGGAGATGAATAAAGAAGCCATGTACAAAGAAGAGATGATGCCAATAAATGAGGACAAACAAGATATCGCCAAAGAAGAACGTAAGCTAGTCAATGCACATCAAGTCATACACAGATACATGTTAACCTTATTTCAGAATCAGCAACATGGGGCTGCCCCAACACCAAATCTGACAAGGAGGAGTACACCGTGAAAGTGATGGCAGATGATCCAGTCAAGGACAAGACCAATGGATATGCCTTGATGGTCCAAAATCACAACACTGAGCATCATGGACATGGTCATTCCCATTCCCATGCCCTCACTCCTTCTGATTCCGTATCTTCCGTGGCCTGGATGGTTATTATGGGTGATGGGCTGCATAACTTCAGTGACGGACTAGCCATTGGTGCAGCCTTCGCTGCTGGGATTACCACTGGTATATCCACCACCTTTGCTGTCTTCTGCCATGAGCTGCCTCATGAGATTGGTATGTAAGCTCTGCTAAAGAGTTTGAATTATTAGGTATACAAGTACACCCTTTGATAGGACCACTAATGAACTGTCATCCTCTTGTTGTGTTACAGGTGATTTTGCTGTGCTCATCAAGTCTGGAATGACAGTGAAGCAGGGTCTTTTATACAACATGGTGTCATCTCTGTTGTGCTTTTTGGGAATGATCATAGGAATACTCTTGAGTAACTATGAGTCGGCTTCCTCCTGGATTTTTGCGGGGGCTGCTGGGACCTTTCTATACATTGCTTTGGTGGATCTGGTAAGTTAAAACACATTCTGTAATGCTTTACAAATTATTTTTATTATCACTTATATAACTCTTATTTCTAGATCCCAGAACTCAACACAAATTCCAGCAAAAGTCCCATGTTTGACCTAATGCTGCAGCTGTTGGGTATGTCTATTGGAGGTTCCATCATGCTGTTCATGGGCCTGTATGAACCACAACTGAAGACCTTATTTGACAGCTTGTAACGCATGCTGAGTTTAGCGTGTACCTACTGTGCATGTGCCATGAGTATACCTGTGGATGAATTTGTAGTCAATGTTCCAAATACGGTAATTTCTTTGTGGCATATCATGTACAGTATATCTATCGTCCTTTTATTAATGTAATAATGTCCTGGTAAACTATTTAATATACATAACATTTATGTATACATTAAGTGATGACTATATGTATTTTGATGTTATACTGCCAGCTTGGCAATATCAATTGGTGCCAAATAAATGCACTATCTTTGTTACAATAAGAAAGTTTTATATTGTACTGTATTTCATCCAACAGTCCTTACAATTACACCAAGATACATTTGTTCCAAACATTTCATGACAACCTCAAAAAATAATCATAATGCAAATATAATTCACACAGGGAGGTGCAAAGATGCTAATGTCTTCTCAGATTTAGTTTCATTGCAGATGTTTAAGACAAATAATACAGCCCTTGTTTATTTTGGGGTCCACTAAGGCAATAATCACATGTTAATATTCATGTCACCCAAGCGAACAAAAATGAGAAATAGGCCTATTCCGCTTGCAATATCACCACACAATCATCTGTTTCATCTTGCCCAGATAATATTCTCATGGTAATGAGTAAACTCAAATTCCTACTCTTTCATCAGGTGAAAGTTAGAGGGGAAAACGACTTAATTTTCCTTGAGTGCTGATGGTTATGTAATGCCAAGTAGGCCTCTACAGTACATTATTTTGTTCGTAATACTTTTCTTGACATGTTGTAAGTTGTGTACTTGCGTATAGGTCATTATATTGTACAGTATATAAGGACGCTAAAAAAACTTTCAGGCAGCCCATAGTAAAAATTACGAAAGAAGCAAGCCCGCTTACTTTCATATCCTTCAACAAATGTGCATTAACTGCAGCCTTCCATCACTGCATGGAATAAATATTTTGCATGTTGGAATTTTGGCTGAACAACTTCCATAACCATAATGCAGACTTCATTATTGGATTGGCAACTGTTTCTACCACAAAACATGACTTAAAAATAGTGATAACTGTCACCGGCATGGACAAATATCAGAAGGGGCACAACGCTATATTTAGAAGCAGAATAAATAGCATGGAAAGTGTGGCTCAACACACAAAAATATAGGCCTACACTATACTGTGCAAAGTCAGCATACAAGGTTTGACTCAAAAATAAAAGATATTCACAACATTTGAATACTTTGGGGGAAGAACGATCAAGGTCCACTTTTTGTCAAAAATGAGTTACATATTTCAGCATAGTTTCACTAGCATATAATATAGTGGTTTGGTTTGGGGAGGTGCAGTGGCCGACCTGGTAACGGCTCGGTTTGATGATGGAAAGGTCCCGGGTTCGATCCCCACCCGGGATTTCCCTTTCGGCTGAGTCAGGAGGATCTCTGACCCGCGCCTTGGAGGTGTCTGGCAACCTAACCTCCTGGGGGACTGCACATGGCCCAGTTTGAGACATTGCACTTGCGCCCGTGCCCCTCCCCAAAAATCCCAATTTTCTTCCCCATGTCCCTTTCTCCCTTGCACGGTGTAGGCTAATAATAATAATAATAATAATAATAATAATAATAATAATAATAATAATATGGTTTGGTCATGGTTGTGGAGTAATGATCACAGGTCACTATGGTAGACCCCGAAAGTGGATGACTTCTTGGAACAGCTTGGAACAGTGGCACAGGACTAAACCTGGGTTCCCCACCTCTGTACAGAAACAAAAATGAAATCCAAGAAGTGGAAACACAGTGATTAATTATCCACCACTGCAAAAGTTCAGAGTGCAATAGTCTACTGCCAAAGAGATGGTGATCATCATCTGGGATGCAGAGGTGGTTATGCTGGATTTCTACAAAAGTGGTGCACAATCAATGGAGAGTATACCAGGCCCACTTATGCAGTAAAAGCTGCTGTTGCTTTCATTTTAAGAGGAGAGAGGAGAGGCGGGCAGTATTATAAGGGTCCTGGAATTTTAAAAAATAGTCTGTGACAGAAAGTTTACACTCCCCTGTCATTTTGAAAAAGTAGTAGGGGAGACTGGGGCTATTAGATGGCACGCTTTTTACATTTCGTTTTTCATGAGGCCAGTTAAGACTTATTATTCACTGTAATTTTTATACTGATAAATACTTAGACATTTGAGCATAGTGGTGGCCATAATTATATTAACTCCATGTCTTTTGGGCGTAACTTTTTTTCCGAGTGATACGATTGAGCTGAAATTTTAACATGCTATGCACAGTGGCATTTAAAGAGAATATGTCAGATTTGAAGAATTTCTGAGTTGTAGAAGAAAACTAAACAATATTTTTGTGTATTTTTTCACGTACTTCAAAATTACACCAAATCTTCAAACAACCATAACATTCTGTAAACTCAACCAAATGCTACAAAACTTGACAAGGTAATCACTCCCATCTTGCACTTGGTCTGGTAACCCTTGGCGTCGATAACAATACAATATACCGGTCAAAAGTTTTGCATCACCCCAAGCAGAAGTTTTTAAAAATTTGAAGACCTATAGTAAAAAAGGTTGTAAGTGTCAAAAATGCGAAAATGGAGATATGCAGTAAAAACAGAAGTAAACGCCAAGGCCAATATTGTAAAATAGGTATCAAGTGCCAGAAGCAGCCCGTAGTAGTTTTTCTTGTAGTCAATAGAATATTATTTCATATATCACCTCATAGTGATGCCATGAGAAAAACATCATTTTCTGCATTCTCCCAAAATGGCACTTACTACCTTTTTAAATATAGGTCTTCATTTCTCAAGCCTAAACTTACAGTACAAATTGAAAGTGTGAGGCACCGTTGAAAGCGTCGTGAAGAACGCTACAAACCTAAAAAGGTACGGTCATTATGGGTTCAACAGAGGCGCAGATATTACCTCTTTTGTTAAAGAAATGCTCGAAAAGCTACATTTTCAACTATAAATATTAATAAATAAAGGTAATCATCACGAAATCATGCTTTATTATTTTTTTATATATGGTAATATTAAGTAAAAGCCGGACACATGAAAATTACCACAAAAATTTAAAAAAATTATCACTCGAAATGGATTTTTGTTTAAATTTTCGGCATTTCTTCTTATATGCACCCAACAACTGACATATCGTCAACAGCGCATAACTTGAGAACCGATACTCCTACATCGGCTGGTCCAAACCGGTAATGTTAGCAAGAGCTAATAATTTTAGCTCTTGATGTTAGTTATTAGCCAACCTGTTGAAGAGCTGCAGTGAATAAAAGGTTACTGTATATTATGTATAAGAACTTAGAATTTTTAAATTTGGAATACACAGACTGTCAGAGGAAGTTTGTGCCTTTGTGAATACTATATATATATATATACTAGTCCTATGCAACCTGAAAAATGTTTATTACTGCGAGAGAATTCGAAAATTGCACTTACCCCATATCGCAGGGCAAGTGCAACACTGTGCACCATGTAAGGTAAGGTATATTGTCAATTAGGCCTACTTTTTTTCTCACTTGCTAATTACTTAAAGGGACACTCCACTGAAAAAAACAACAAAAGAAACAAGTTTGGCTCTAAAAATCGGGCAAAAAATCATGAATCCGACGGTGCAATTCGTTTTTCGCTACCCGGAACGGTAATCCCAGGGCGAGGTGTCAAAGTGTGTCGTCTGCTAATGAGCGGCGCCGCCACGCGGGGAACAGGGGAACTGGACGGCTGCACCGTTCTGGGATGGGCCTAAGCGCGCGGGCAGGCGGGAGCAGCCCTCCAGTTCCCAGCAAGGTCCCAAGGGCGTCGCTGGCGGACGGCCAGCTTCTAGCGCACTATTTGAATTTCCCCCACTTTGACCCCTCACCCTGGGATTACCGTTCCGCGTAGCGAAAAACAGGTTGCACCTTCGGATTCATGATTTTTTGCCCGAATTTTAGAGACAAACTTGGGTTTTGAGTGGAGTGTCCCTTTAAGAAGTAGCATGCATTTTAAACTGTACCTAATCAAAATCCAGCCGCACTTGCCCCAACTTTCCGTACCCAATATTAACCGAAGGCTGATGCTTTATTTAATTGTAATGCACACAAATGAAAGTTTACCTTACTTCTCACAACATCGTTTGGCTATTGAAAATGCTCCAAGGAGGTTAAAAAGAGAGAAAATCATCAGAAAATGATGCTGAAATCCTCACTCTTTAGTCTTTACTCAATTATACACACCGAAGCAGCAGTAGGTAAGGGGATATGGTGTCCGACTGCTAATCGGGAGGTCCGGGGATCAAATCCCGGGACCGGCAACTCTGACCGTGGTTTTCTGTGGTTTCCCACGGTCCCTCCAGGAAAATTCCGGAGCTGTTTCCGTAATTAACAGGCCACAGCCGCTTCCTTCCATCCCTATCCCTTCCCAAAAAGTGAAGCAAAAAGTAAAAAAGCAAAGAGTTCCTGACAAAAAAATTGGGATGAACTCCCCCCCTAAGGGAGCCAATGGCTCTATCACGGGGTAAATTATTATTACTCAATTATACACCGGTTGGTATGATCAATATTGCTGTTCTCACTATCATTGTACAGCATACCTTACCTTATTGTGCGTTGCACAAGACTTATGTTTTGTACAATAACAAATTTCAATAATAATGTGACATTATTGGGTCCTTGGCTCTGCTGCTCTGGCTTCATTTTGTTTTCTTTCGCTGCTTCTTTTTTTCTTGTTGACTTATTACCGTGCTTATTACATACAGTATATCAGTGTTACAATTATTTCTTCAGACTGTTGATCATTATTGATGCTTGATGGGTGCCGCGATAAGCATATGTACATGCCAATTTTTGTAATGTGCAAATGAAGAGTGAAATTGTCTGGGCTGTCTGTCGATGATGCTGGGATTGGACTCTTGAGGCTGTTGAGGGATTGACAATAATATGTGATAATAATTCACCATTTTTACGACAGTAATATACCCATGAGTTTCAAATGCATACTGTAAGCGCAGAATAATTGTGATTTTCCTATGCGAGCCCCTGGGAGGTCTTAGAGTAGTTTTATTATGTTCTGGAACTCGTATTAGGATTTGGTTTGAGTTCCTTTTCAGTGTTCACTGTGCCCATTTTTGTATTTCAGGTGGTGTTACACAGTATGAGTCTATAAGTGAACCAAGTGAACTATTAGCGATATAGGCTTTTCCTGCATTGCCCACACACATTCTCTCTTGTGACGCTCAAAATTCGACAAAGTATGATTTCGGACGTTTGTTTGTCAAATTTCTAGTTCATTTCAAAGTGTGTCTAAAGACTCTAAACCCATGGTCTAAACTTTAAATAATCGCCATCCCAGTTTGAATTCGTCAGACTTGTGACGTCATCCTTACCCAGGGTTACCCTCACGTGACTTCAATCAGGGTATTTTCAGCAACAGTTAATTTAACAATACTTTTAAAAGGCCCTGCTTCGAGTCGATAATTAGCAGCAATTATGAAATAGCCTATCGCATTTTTTAAAAAAGCAGCGCGATGTGAGAGTGATATTTCCTCCCGCCAAATGCCGCCTCCTGCCCTCCTGCCTCCTCCCCTCGCCCCTCGCTGCCTGCCTATGTATGCCGCAGCCATGTTGGATTGGAGGGGAGCCGAGGTAGGAGGTACGCGCCGTACGCCTCCCTGTCGAGGGCACGATGTCGAGTCCTGGTGGTCCTGGTGATGTAGTGGGCTAAAGGCCACTAGGCCAGACCGAAGGATCCTGTCGACGCCTTGTAGGTGATCATGGCTCAACCTTCAACGTGGAAAGTAAAGTCTGGCGGGACGGGGATGCCGTCGTCGGAACCCCCGCTTCCTAAAATAGGTTGGTAATCAGGTTGAAATGTACCGTAGTGCGGGGGTATGTCTCTGGAAAGTGCCCGACTGGCAGGTACAATTTTTAACTACTGTTACCCAGTTGACGAGCAAATTTGTTAAGGCGGATGAATATTTTGGCATGAATTTGGCCAGCCAGATTGACTTGCATGATCTTTGGATTACTAAGATTGGGTTGCACCATCACCGGTTTTGCTTGAAACCCCAAAGTTACCATTGTTATTAATTTTTGGGCAACAGTGGCAATGGTAACCAGCAATGGTGCAACAGTGTTCATGCCTCACCCACACGAAACAATTCCAAGACTAATCTATGGATGAAAGAGTCCTGATCACAATTCCTTGTAGGCCTGGTTACAAATAAACAATGACACCGCTAGTGTACGGAAAATGAGAGAACGATCTGACGTCATAAAGGTTTCCATGGAAATATCCCCACAGAACAACATGAGTAAACAGTGTCAACAAAAAACAACAATGGAAGAAACGATGACGTCAGATCGTTCTCTCGTTTTCCGTACATTAGCAATGGAATGACAGACCATTCGAGAGTCAGGGACCAGGTTTACATGGGACTAAAAATCGGCCAGGTCCAGGCCCCCTAAGCAAGGCCGGTATTCTCGAAGCCCGCTCCCACTTATGTCACTACTACGTGGGATTGACTCTCAGAGCCCTGAGGCCCACACGGAATTGCTGGAAAGGTAGCCTACTTAGAAGCAAGACTTCTTTCTTGGGCTGTCCCCTCGTCCAGTCAACACCAACGGCCTAGCGTAAACCACTCAATCCAAAAGGCTTGAGCTGAGCCCACTACAGGCTCAGTTCAAGCCTGTCCAACATAGGCCTTGCTGCTACATGGCAGTAAACCGGTTCGCCTTGCTTAGGTGGCCTTAGCTAGACTGATTTTTAGTCCCATGTAAATGTAGTTGATTTGAGGGGTGTGGTGGGAAAAGGTGATAACCCACAAGAGTGTAATTTTTCAGGAGAGCGAATTTAAGTT
The DNA here is from genome assembly GCA_000934665.2 of Catajapyx aquilonaris. NCBI lineage: Eukaryota > Metazoa > Arthropoda > Diplura > Dicellurata > Japygidae > Catajapyx > Catajapyx aquilonaris. The sequence continues at coordinate 3,863 of JYFJ02004655.1, read as the reverse complement.
TGCACTCTTGTCACAAATCAGCAGCATACAGTGCAGCATTGATTATCCGAATACCGATCCATCGAAGCATGGGTTAACCGAAAGCGATGGAGTCGGCAAATTCAAATATGCGAGCGAGATTTAGCGCCAAAACAACGAGCCTGAGCTCGTCAGCAAAAGAAAATACATGTATTGGACTTCTTTTCGTAAACTGTAGGCCTACTTTAATGTATTTAGTGTACTGTATACTACTTTATGTAAGGTATATGTATTTTTAAGATGTGACTGTGATACAAAATATATAGTTTTGTGTTTAATATCACTGTTTCTTTGTTTCATATTGCTCCTATGACAGCGGTACAATTTTTTTCCGTAAATGATCGAAATGATCCGTAAACGATCTGAAAAATCAGTTTTCCAAACACCCACAGTCCCCGATTGTTTCGGATAATCGATGCTTCACTGTATTACCTGAACTTGTAATACTGAGTTTTATTATATGGTCTGACTGACGGTCTTGTTGTCCATAACCTTTGGAACACTTATTCCTGTAATTAATAGAGATACAGGGTGTAACAAAAGTTTCCGCCGCTACTCCCCCAGACTAATGTATGACGTAATTGTAGGTTTAAAAAATTCATATCTCACCAACGTGACATGTTAGCCCCATGCCGCCTATATCATTCAAACTGCATTGATAGGCCGCTCCAGCCAGATCTACTGCACCGCTCCCATAGTCGAAGCCAGTGGTTTCCAACTGGTGGGTCATGAGCCTTGGTTCAACTTTTATTTTTGCAATTTCTGTCAATGGAACCATTTTTGCAGCCGTACAGAGTGTGTTTTCTGGAAAGGGGCAGTCGTGGGAGGGGAGGAAGGGGGGGGGGTTGCGCACATTTATGGAAACATGTTTAGGGGGTCGCAGTTGGTAAAAGGTTGGAAACCACTGGTCTGTGCGTAGCATAACAGTTATAACCAAAGAACGGATTTCTAATTTCGGATGTTGGGACCTAATGGCCTATTTGTGCCTATTTTCACCTACTTACGCCTTTTTGGCGCTTTTTCGTAACATTTTCAGCTGATTTTAGTATTTTTACGTGTTTTCTGTTCAAGTCTTTCCTCCCACTTAAACCTGTGAATGGCGTAGAAGCTGTAGCCAATAGACAAGCTGGATGGACTGTCTGTAGAAGACATTTAACATTTCAAGAATGATCCAGTTGCTTTGTGTGACGTTGAAAGGTCATTTTCAGCGTATAAAGTTGTACTGTCACACAGGCATCTCCGACAAATAATAATAATAAAAAACTAAAATATGGAACAACTGCTACCGTATTACCGCACATAAAGCGGCATGCTGGTGTAGCCAAGGTAGACCAGTTTTTAGAAATGCACAATATGGGCATACCTCGCCCTATACCAGCATGCTGGTATAAGGCGAGGTTTTCACATAAATTACATTAAGCTGGGTTCACATTAGCTGACGGTAGCATAAGAAACGAACAAAACGGTACCGTGGACCAATCTGAGTTTCCGACCTTCCCTTCCGTTTCCCCGCATGGGAAAGGCAGGAAAGCAGCGGGGTCCTTCTTCTGCCTCCGTCAAAGGCGCTGCCCCCACTCGCCAGTCACCACCCTGGCCGGGTTTCCTGCCTCCCCATTGGTGGATACGAAAGCAACAGACTGGACTACCGTAAAAAGTTGATTCTTTTCGTATATTTCGTTTTGTAATTCACATCACCTCCCGTCATCCGCTCTGATTGGTCTACTATACCGTTTCATTCGTTTTGTGTGCTACCATCAGCTAGTATGAACCCCCTTATCCTTTGCGAACTTGACATTTGCCTGAAAATTGGGATTCACGTAATGGTTATCGAAAAGGCACATTTTCCAAATATTTTGTTTTCAATTGCAGTGTTTGGTAATAATATCTGTTTAAAAGCAGGCTGACGATGGGATTGGTCACACAATCTACATTTTTTATATGCACTGTGCAACAGAACTTTCATATTCTCACAGCCTGTACACTCGTCTCGCCCATTTTCATAGTAACATAATTTCAGTACGGTACTAGTAAGCATTCCATTAAAATATGACAAGGATCAAAATTAAGGAAATCTACCTCGGTTATTGCGGCATGCCGCTTCATATGAGGTAATAGTCATTTGTTACTCTGTTGCCAAATTACATGGCCAAGAGTAGGCAAGCATTTGCATGGGACTGAAAATAAATTAGGACCTGCTTGATTTTTAGTTCGTATTTAAGAGCCTATTTTAGCTGTTTTCAGGACCTAAATGCCTACCTATTTGAGGGTTTTTAAGAACCTAGAAATTCGTTCTCTGGCTATAACTATTTCTATGCGGCTACTCACGGATTAGGAGAAACGTAGTGGTGAAGTTTACAGGTACAAAGAACGATTCTGTGCAAAATATGGCTTAGAAACCGATCTAATTGCTAAATTCCCAGAATTGAGCTAAGCTTCATACAATCTCTATCATTGCGCATAGAACCTTTTCCAATACAGTCACAGGAAGATGACGTCATACGAAAAAGTCAGACAAAGCATTTGAGCATGTCCTTTTTGTGGTGAATGCCACTGGTTTTGCTTGTGAATGCCAAAAACCGCATTCATTTACGATATATAGATTCTTTGCAAAAATATTCACAAAGTGAGTGTCCGTAAACCACGGACGCAGCGCACAGTGGGACAGAATCGAGAAAGCTCCAGAAAAAATGATACAACTTCTTGCGAGTGGCGATATTGAATTTAAATGTGAATTGCAGATGTTTAAGCCTGTTCCAATAGATTACGAGAGAGGAAGAGGTGTTCACTCAAATCCAAGTGACTAACTCAGTAACTAGCAGCAAGCCCAAGTTCAAGGACAGAATGTGTGTTGTTCGCACCGTGAATCACCGACATATTTGTTTACAAATTTGTAGATGGGGAAGTTTGATGCAGGAATCACATTGTACGCATAGGAATTAATTCCATCTTGGACTGGCCATCCGATCGAGTCACTGACAGTGAGTGATGTGACACTGTAGAGAGGTTCTTGACAAAATTAATAGGCTGTTGTGACGAAACACGCCAGTATACGCAAACAATTTCCGGTATCTTTTATTCTCCACATTTCCCTCTACTAATGAGAAAATTCATTCCATGATAATGTAGGACTATTTTTGTATGCCAGTTTTATCTTGGCATTACACTCATATTCTTGTGCTTGCAAAACTTTAATCAACCTTGATGTTCAGGGCCTTCCGACACTTCAGTAATGAAATTTAAAGGTTACACGCATTTTATAAGAGCCTCTCGACAATATCCATACCATTGTTTTCCAATACGGAGCTATCGTTCGCCTATAGCGACAAGTGAAGGTTAAGGTGGCGCAATAGCAAAAATACGGTAGGCGCATTTTGGGGGGAACTTTATTTTTTTGTGGCGAAACGCTATGTTAATTAAAAAAAATCACGAACAAGGTGCCCTGCGCAGCGGTTCGGCCTTTACAATGGTACCATACTCGATATGACTGCATTAAAATTGTGGACATACGGGCACAGAAGCGTACCTGACTTTGTCGCATTTCCTGCCGCAGGGCCTATGCACAGGGCTGGACATTAATGGTGAAGTACTGGTGTACCACAAGCCCCTGGCGGAAAAAGAGCAAATCGAAGTGATTATTAGCAACTAATACATCGGGTCGATTTGCTCTTTTGTTGCCAGCAGTACTTCACCATTAATGTCCAGCACTGTACCTACAGTAGTCATTTGAAGTTCAAAGAATTTGTGTAGGCTACAGTGGGACCCGCTTATTTGGACCACATCGGGGCCATGGCATTTCGGCCCAATAAAGCGGGGGTTCCATTAAGGGGTCGTCCATATACCACGTG
>KZ539188.1:404-26143 GCA_000934665.2 Catajapyx aquilonaris | reverse complement strand
CCCCCCACGCCCACACAACATCTGAGGACATATAGTATTGTGTGACTGTGTGTATAATGTTCTGAAATTGCAAAATATACCACTCTAATTCCGTTATTACAGTAGTATAGGGAAATGTCGCAGACGAGCAAGGGAAGATCAACCCTATAAGTAGTGGTGGTCAACCCGTAGTCGGGTTATTCTTGTTCTTGCATAAAATGCTAACATGAGGTTGTATGAGGTAGAATACCCTTACCCTCTTTGAAACAACCAATCAATCCAACAGCAAGCCAACAGTAATGTTCCTTAACTTTTTTTTTGCCCGTACTAGTAAAATAACAGGTGCGGCATGTTGTTTCAGCCAGTCCATCAGATAATAATGCCAGGTGAATGATAGACAGTATGAATATCCTGTCAATAATAAGAGTTTTGACCATCCGGATTTTAAAATTGCGAAATTTGTTCATATTTCAAATGGCCACTGAAAACGCTTGCAAGGTCCAGGATTGATTTGTTTAATATTGAGAGCAATGACAGAATAATGTTACAAAATCGTCTTCATTACCACTTTGAAAGAATGACCAGAACGACTCAAGTTAGGGTAAAAACGATAAATTTACTGTGTAATTCCAGGGCAGGATCGGCGGAGTGCATTGTCTTGAGAACCCGTCACACTTGTGACTTGTCCAACGACCACGTGAGTGATCCCAAATGTCTCGATCCTAGAAATCCATTGCAAGTGGGCTAATTCCAACTAATTCAGGGAAGCACTTCAGACTTCGATGCTTCATCAATTCACAATTATCGACACTTATGCACAGGGGCGGATCCAAGGGGGGGGTCACGGGGGTCATGACCCCCCCCAAACCATGGAAAGAGAAATATTTTCTAAATTTTTATCTGCAAATTAGGATGATTTTTGGGAAAAAGTGCTACCAATTTCATCAAATACTGTACACACCCATTCAAATCTCCTACATTCACCTAAGCTCGTGTGACCTTGAACCCCCCAAAAAATTTTCGCCTGCGGCGCTCTTGCTCCCCGCCCTTTTCGACTTATGCCCCCGCCCCGCCTCGCAAACGCCACCAAGTCTGTGGTATGGTACAGAACGGTCCGACAGGACCATGACGGTATGACCCCCCCCCAAATCGAAAGTCTGGATCCGCCCCTGCTTATGCACTTGGACTGTTAGGCAAAACAGATAATGACAGTCACACGTCACAGCAATTCAGATTCGATACACTTATATACTTTGACCGAAGTTAATAAAAACATAGACACAGCACTATCACCTCACACATATATTATGGCACACTGATGCAACTTCCTGACCAAAAACCAAAGTGGAGGAGAGGACCAGGACGAGCGAGATGAGATGAGATGCGAGAACCGTACTGGCCGGAAGGGGTGGGCGGGGTTAAATGCCGTTCTGACACTATAGTGTCAGAACTGTCAAAACGGCATTTATCCCCGCCGACCCACACAAACCGGCGACACACTTTTGACACGTTTTTGTGTGTCCGCTGACACGCAAAAACCTGTCAGAAACGTGTCAGGTAATTTTCTCTAAGCGTTTTGTGTCAATTGACACACATCTGTCATCTGTCATGTGATATGGCATGCAGGATATACTAATTCTGTTGTGTCAGATGACACGTCAAAACGGGGTACTGGTGGGATGACACATATAAGTGTGTCATATAGGTGGGCGTATCACACAAAATGTTTTGACACACTAAAACCTGTCAAAATTTTTACAGAAAACGACACGCTGTCACGTGTCAGTTGACACATTTTAAACGTGTCATCCTGACTGACACGCTTGTCTGTGTCAAGGAGTAACACGGTAAATCGTGTCTTCTGACACGTTTTAGTGTGCCATCCAGATTCACACGCTTATTCGTGCCGCTTTCCGTACAAAACGCTGTGTGTCAGATGACGCACATAAGGTATACAAAGCGACACAGCAAAAATATGTCAGGTGCGGTCAGGTGACACACTTTTGCTGTGTCGATTGGTAGACCTTATGGAATAAAGAAAAATTAGCAGTTTATTTGTCATCGTCGTCCTTTCTTGCCTAAACACTGTCTCTGCTGTAATGAATAGCGTCCGCATTTTTAGGCACGAAAAAACCCCGAAATAGGAAAACCCCCAAAAAAGGATAAATGCCGTTCTGACACTACGCCCACATATAATGAAAAACCTAAAATAGGCACCAAAATATTACTTTTGCGGGCATATGCTGGAGGATAAAATGCTACTACATAAGAATTTGTCCCCCCATAGGAGCCCTGCTCCAGGCCGGGGTAATCAAACAAACAAACAAACAAACAAACTACATAAGAATTTTAAAAACTATAATGATTCCACAGACCTAAAGTATATATGTATATAACGTCACAAACCAGAACAAAAACCGAAGAACAACGATAAACTGACAGGAAATCACAAAACTTAGGCACAAGACACAAACTGCATGCAAGCATCACTTGCTCGGGACTCTACCGCTTATAGACAGTTTCCACTGGCACGATATGTTGCGTCACGGCAACATCATTCGTATTACTTCTGAACGATTTTGGTACTTCAGGAGGACAAAAAATACTCCGCAAAAAAATTCAAACATGCCTCTGAAAGAATAGGTCCAGAATATGCCCAAAAAGCCCCGAAATTGCTTCAAAAATTTCAAAATCTATCCCAAAAAGGCCATATAGGCATAGAAAGTCGCAAAAACCCAGAAGAGGCAAAACAGTTCCGAAATCCACGAAATATGCAATTTTAAGCAGCACTATAAAACCTACATTTTTCACATCCTGCACTTACGAAACGGATAGATCTCTGCACAGAACCATCTCAACTGTTAAGGAACTAAATGGGCATTTGCCTAAAAATCCGGACTCTAGTAATGAACAAGTTATTCAAACATTGCAACAAATCAATCAATACAATCATTTTCAAACTTTAACTCGTTTATGCAGATGAAATCATTACAAACTTTTGTTGGTGTCATTTGCTAGTGACATTTTACATTTAGATGTGTATACATACGGATGCATTTTTTATTTATTTACCCTTTGCTGACCCGGATGCATTATTAACACCCCTGCCGTCAAAGGTTGTTGGAGAGTTCCGCGAGACGTGGACCTGTCCTGGATGGCAGAAGTCGCTACATCATCATCATGGTTATCATCATCATCGTCATCGTCATCGTCATCGTCATTATCATCATCATCATCACATAAACATGTGTATAATTATACACAATACTCCCAACATTAAATGAATGAAACATTATTTCGAATTTGGGTCATTCCTCGGCAGATCACCTGATTTTAATGTTAAACCGTATGCTCTCACGTCACACTGTCAGAGATGTTGTTTCAAAATTTTAACATGAGCAGCTACTTATAGATAACACCAAATCACTTAATTCATATTTTAAGTCCAAAATTGGGTTTAGGAGAAATTTTAGAAAATGTCCATTTTGTTGCGATTCAGGCTGTCACATTTTCTGCGTTACCAGTTTAGAAAAATTATCGTATTCTCCTTATTTTCTCACCGATTTGGCTACTTTTGGTGTCAAATTAAAGCGTCTTCTTATCTCTTTACAAATAAGGTAGAAAAGTGGTGCTAACTGCTGCAGATAATATACTGAGCATGCAAAGTGAATTTTAGTAACATTCTACATCGGTCGGTTCGACAAGCCATATATAGCTTGCAAACCATAACTAACACATGATTGTATGAATTTTTGTAGAATAAGCTAACCATGTATGTATTATTGCTTGGTTCACAGCTTGCTCATCAAACGCCTTGGTCAGCATTTGGTGGGCTGCGGCCGAAGTTTCTTTGAGCTTGATGCAAAATTTGACGCAAATCCATAACATCAGCCATTTCGAAAAATCGCAGAACACAAGAACACGGTGTCAAGAAAACTGCCGAAACTCAGAAACATGTGCACCTACGAAGATTATATTTTTCAGATCAATAGCTGAAAGGTGCATCTATCGCCCCCTTAGCGTCACAAGTTCATACATCTCTGGTTTGCACGGTATATGAAAAATCCGGAGAATTTTGGATCACACCTCGTATATATACTTTGACCGAAGTTAATAAAAACACAAACACAGCACTATCACCTCACACATATTATGGCACATGCAACTTCCTGGCCAAAAACCAAAGTGGGGAAGAAGGACCAGGACGATAGGTTCTGGCCGGAAGGTGTGGACCGGGGGAAAACCCCAAAAAGGGATAAATGCCGTTCTGACACTACGCCCACATATGACATATATGACACACATATATGTGTCATCCCACCAGTAACACGTTTTGACGTGTCATATGACACAACAGAATTAGTATATCCTGCATGCCATATCGCATATGACACAGATGTGTGTCAATTGACACAAAACGCTTTGACAAAATTACCTGACACGTTTCTGACACGTTTTTGCGTGTCACCTGACACCCAAAAACGTGTCAAAAGTGTTTCGCCGTTTTGAGTGGTAAGAGGAACAGGATCAGGATGCGGGACGAGGCTGCAGACTGAAGAACAGCAGCGAATGATAACACGCCCAACAGGAATAGGGCTGTACTCTTCATGGTGAAGGCAGTTATCACGCTGTAAAGTAGTAGGTTATTAAAACTGCATCCTGCCCCTACATTAATACCACTTGGCATCTTCCCCCAATGTCATGGGTAGAAAGCGAAAAAAATTATTGCGTCGTAGGCTACCTTTTTAACCAACACCTGTGCAATAATAAATTGATCCAACTATGTTACTCATATCCAATTTCGACAAGGGGACATTTCAATAACTTTATCCAACCTGATGTTCTCTCAATGGAGCTTTAAACGAGTTATGTCTATTAAAAGACGTGGTCAAATGATGGTAATTTTTCGATATTTGGACCAGTGTTATTGATCCTGCTGCTGACTCAATCTCGTGGTTATGGGTGGGGGAGAGGAGGGGCTCTCTTAGCATAGGGAAAGATTCGTCACATCTCACAAGGGAACTGTAAGAGTGTTGCTAATGAAGTTGCTGAATGAAACTTGGCACAATAATATAGGCAGGTAAGTTATTAAACAAAATGCAAACTGTTTTGGCGGAACCATGCAAGGTCAAAATATGACATCTCGAACTCACGTGGGACACTTTCCAAGGACTCACTGATTTTCTTGAAAATCGGTACATTGGTAGCCCACCCCAAGGGATGAAAAAACACCTAAAATGACTTGCTCAAAATGACCCGGTGACACTTTTTTGGGAGCCAGAGGTCAATTCGTAAATGCCGAAAACTCACTGATTTTCTTGAAATTCGGTGCATTTGTAGCCCCTAAAAAGGGCTCACCGGGTCATTTTGAGAACCTAAAAATCCGTTCTTTAGTTGTAAGTTATATACTTTTAGCAGCATAGTTACGTACTTTTACTCTACTGTATTGCACTGCAATATTAGTCATCCTCTTCAGCTACATACTACTTTGCCAGAATATTGTTTTAAAAATTCAGCAATTTTTTCCTGGACCACGTCCTTCATATAAGGCCTCTTCTGTTGGCATGTGCATTCCTGACACCTTCTGCGGCTTTAATCTCTATTGAATGCTCTTTTTTTCTGATGCGATTTCAAATGCGATTCAATTGGTATGAGACGCATTTTGTTCCAAGAACCTATTAAAACAAAAAATTACAGCTTGTAGACTAAATGTTGTGGATAAAAAGCGTTTAGTAGTAAGTCTTCTTCATACTCAAATATACTTCGTTAACAAAGGTCGTGCTGTGAACTTTAAGAATTGCTCACCCTGGGTCAACAGACGCATAATATTAGACTAATGTTATTGCCCTTTAAACGTGTAAGGTATACATATATTATTTCATATGATTGCCACTTATACACATCACGTTGCCGATATGGTGCGGTTGTACTGCAAAGCTCACCACTTACCTGGTATCGTCAAGGTAAGTTTCAAATCATTATTGAAATGACGAGATATCTATCAAGCAGTGTAAGCTAATGTTACAACAGGCCGGTGCGCAGCAGTGAGCACTGATAAAACAAACCACCACAATATTTTATGTTTTGAGTAATGGTGACTACCACTTAACATAATGGCATTACATAATAACATCTCAAGGTGAAATGTGGAAACGAATGCAATAATATAACAAAAACACACATGGTGTATGAATTGCGCTAATTTTGTTAACACTATTAAACATTATAAGTTATAAGCTTATAATTAATTCGGAAACCAATGATTGGCCATACAATACAATATTATCGGTTATCATAATAGTTCTGATCAAGTGGCAACAACGGCTTTCATAATAATAAACATAATGATGTCACCAAACGGGTTGAAAAGTAGAGTTCACCTGACGACCTAAATAAAACTTGAAGGTGGCCCATAAAATTTCTTGCCGGGTACAACACATTACTTGCTCCACATACTAATTATAAATACTAAAATGTGCTTCTCACGGCTATCAATGATACATTGCATACTATACAGTATGTTATAAATGGTAATATAAACTCATGAAAGGTAGATTTTTATTGGCCTTCTTTTATTATTGCTCACTGTCAACCTGAAAATTTTAAACAAGGATATACAAGACGTTCAAACTTTACCTGTGGGAGTCAGCAGGCCTCCACAGCAGTATTCGCAAATTGGATGAATGTTGATGTTATTCACAAAATATTAACTAAAGAGCCAAGTGTATGCAATACTCTGTACCCCGGAGTTCAGTCTACATAATTATTATGTTCAAAGGTTGAATGCCAAAAGGTGAAATGGAAATGAATTGAATAACATACAGAAAAGGCTACAATATTATTAAAGGGACACTCCACTCAAAATGCAAGTTGGGCTCTAAAAATCGGGCAAAAAATCCAGATTCCGAAAGTGCAATCGGTTTTTTTCTACGCGGAACAGAAAAGCCAGGACGAGGCGTTAAAGACTCAGAATTTGCGTCGTCTGCTAATGAGCTGCCCCGCCAGCCCAGTCCGCCACCGCCGTGAGCGCCGCCACCGGGCACTAGGCGAAAGTGATACAGTACTGAAAGTCGGGTCGGGTCAAGAGGTGGCGGGATAAACCTGTGGGACGGACCAAAGATGGCGCGGACCATGGCGTGGATCAAGATGGCGCAAGAATATCCAAATTTCTGCCCAGTCCCGGGCAGTCCCGGAGGAGGCGCTGCTGTTTTGCGCCAGATTCGAATTGCCTAACTTTGACGGCTCGCTCTGGCCTTACCGTTCGTCTCTCAGAAAAACTGCTGATACACTCGGAATCAGGATTTCTTGCCCGATTTTTAGAGCCCAACTTGCATTTTGAGTGGAGTGTCCCTTTAACGGATTGTCAGTAACAAGAACACAGCAATGGGATATTCTCCAAAAAGGTCGGCATTTGACTTATACTGTCGGAGGTGATATAGGTTTGTCGGTGTTTTTCATGAACACCCTGTATAACATGAGAATACGTCCTTAAAGTTATTCTACACGGGGTGTTTGTTACTAGTGGAATATTTGCCCCCACCATGCTCGTTGACCCAAAACAAGTCGAAAATGTAGGGGGGATAAATGTCGAGTGGGGGCTAACCTTTTACAAAGTGGACCCGTGGACGACCAAACACATTAGTCTGCTCCTGCAGACACTGGCAACAATCCACAGTGCTGCTGTTGACAGGCAGAATAGCACATGAACATGCAGTTGATACATATAGGGATGATGAATGATGAAGCATTTACATTAAATTTACTTCGAAATTTTTATCATATAACGGTGCCGGTCGCGTACACTTTGACATAATCGTGGTCAATGTGTGTCTGCTCACTACTTACTTCAGCACACCGAGGCAAGTCGGCCAATGTTCATTTTCCTGCCTTGAACTAAAATTATGATAAAAGATCGATTCTTTTGCTTCTGACATTTTAAGTTCCATCAAAATTAGTCAAAATTGACGAGAGTTATGAAATTTTGCGTGGTTGGGTGAGAGATGGTCATCAAAATCAATTATTATTATTTAATGCAAAATAGGAGAAATTGATTGCAATTAATTGGGATATTACGTCAAATTCTAATTTTTTATTAAGGCAAAAATTGTAGCAATTCATTTGGCCCTTTTACCAGTAGGCCTACTGGCGCTTCTGCTTTCTTTGGGGAACTTTGGAAGCCTTATTTCCGCCGCACAATTTTCGACACGTGAATCGCAGACACGTCACCAATACAAAGAGCACTGTGCCAACAGCTACAGCCAGGAATAACAACAAGTCCAATAAGTTCACTTGGAACCAGTTCAGTTCCATAGAACCAGGTCGAAGGTGCTGGGCTCCTTTGTGCCGCATCACATACTCTATCCAAAAAACGGCTCTGTCCAGTGGTTTGGTGTGTTGATCCCTAAAGACGCTGGACACCTCATTCGCTCTACTTTTGAAGCTAAAAAATAATATTAGTAAGCATCAGTATTGAAAAATTCAGTATAACAGCAGCAATATTGACAGAACAATAACCTTTTGTTGTTGAGGACCTTGTTGAGGGCTGCCTGAATGGTCTCCTTCGAAAGAGAGCCTAGTTCGAGCTTAACGGCGTATCCGGCTCTCTCGGCCTTCCACAGATTGGTGTCCTGATCTCCGAAAAATGGAATTCCAATCAATGGTACTCCATGATACGTCGCCTCCTGAGTGCTGAGAAGGCCTCCATGGGTTATAAATGCCTTGCATTTGGGATGACCTGAGGAATAATTTTAAGTTGTAATAGTGTCCAGTATGTCATATTGTCAATATCGCCTGCGTGTCAAACCTGTTGAGGAGCCCACTGGACCAACTTCACATTGGATGGCAGTCCCTTAATTGTTCCTTTCTCCCACTTCCATATGACTTTTTGAGGTAATTTGGAGAAGACCTCTACAAAAGCGTTGGGAATTTTTTCTGGCATGGTACTCCCCTGCACCACGGATCCTAAACTGAACAAGATAAATCCATGGTCTCCGGAACTTGCCACGAAATCAGCCAGATCCTGCATTTAAAAAATTCAGTCAATTATACGTGAGTAGTAATGGAAAATTATACTTACTCTGGAAGCTGTATAGTTTAAAACAGAGTAAGAATGTGTGCTACAGACGTACAATTTAATTACCTTAGGCAGAGGTTTTGGAGGTACGCAGTGCAGACCTCCGACTTCAACAATTGCAGGAACATGAGGCCGAGGGGTATTCAATATGTAATGACCATTAGTTAGCAACAGACTTGCATTCCTCTCCACTTCCAGGAGACATGGGACATCGTCATAATACGTGCTGACCATGCTGCGGACCTTTGGTAGGTAGTACAATTCCCTGATAATTTTTAACCCTTAATTGGTATCGTGGGGTCCTTTTTGGACCCCAGGGTATATTTATGTCACCACCTTGAAGCAGGTTTTTGTCAAAATGAAAATTCCCACACCTATATTCCTGAAATATACTCTTTCGCACCTGAAAAAAAATTATGAGCAACGAAAAAAATTTCGAGAGGGAGTTAACGTCATTTAAACGCTCACTAGTCGTCTTGGGGTCCAAAAAGGACCCCACGTTACCAGTTAGCGACCAGTTTTTTCCGACCCTAAAAAATAGACACGGCAAATTCATGATGTAGCAAGCATAAAAAATTGCCGAGGTGTAAAAAAAAATATCTATGTATAGTATTGTAAGGAGACTACCATTACAGCTGCTGGGTCACTAACGTGAGATACGGGTAAACAGTAAACACCGCCTCATCAGTTAACCAAGGGTCAGAGGAGGTCAATTTTTTTTTCTATCTGCCACTTATAGTCCCGGCCGAATTTTGGAAGCATTTATATTTTGATTTTTTTGTTAATGTAAGTTTGTAATCGAAAAAACGACGTGGGGTCCAAAAAGGACCCCACGATACCAGTTAAGCATGGCTAAATGAGGATGCCAGTTAAGGGTTAAAGCTCCAGTAAATATGACATTGAAGGTACGTTGCCAGAAGTTCATTCTCTCCGGAAGCTTCAGAAAGATGTTTGGAATGTGAGAAAGAGGCTCGGGGCTTCCGAACGACTCCGACTGCCAGTTGGTAGCACTGGCAGGTTCCAGTAATATGACTGGGGCTTCCAGTTTGTGCAAAATTCCATAGGCCAGTTCGTTTAAGAAGCCGTTGGACATGATCAGGTCAAACTGTTTCGGATTGGAGGTCAGGGCCTTGACATCTGGATGCTCGAAAGCCACTTTGCTGACACTTTCGAAAAAGTCCACCATCAAGAAAGGTATCAGCGGTGTCAGGTCACTGCTGGATTCCCTCAACTCGAACATGTTAGGCATGTGGACAGCCAATTTGTCTAGGCCAGTGTCCACCACTATCTGTTTGATTCTTGGAACCTCTTCTTTGTCTCGGTAAGGCGACACAAAGACAATGTCATGTCCCTTCTCGGCCAATGCCTTGGCGATGGGCTTAGCAAAATTCTTGTGGCTCTTGCTGCCGAAGAGGAACAGGATCAGGATCCGGGCCGAGGCTGCAGACTGAAGAACAGCAGCCAGTGACAACACGCCCAACAGGAATATGGCTGTGCTCTTCATGGTGAAGGCAGTTATCACGCTGTAAAGTAGTAAAGTTATTAAAATCAACGCCGACTCTGCTCAATCCCGGCTATTATTATAAGCTTGAGGTCCCGGCTGGTTCGCCAGCGACGGTACTCTCTTCCTCGAGCGGTCCTCGGACCTGAATCGCATTTCTTGGTCGGACGGGGTGCTTGGGAGAATATCCCACCCCCGTCCCTGGGTTGGACCCGGCATTGCAGTACAGCCGGAGCCAGCCCTCCTCTCCCCCACCCTTCTCACCCACCCCTACCTTGCAATCCCACACCTTCCTCTCCTACCCCCGGCTGCCAAGGCTCGACTCAGACAGAGCCATACAAGCTGGGTAACCCTTCCTACCAACCAACCAACCATCCGGTAACCAGGTAAACATCGATAAGATAACCCCACTGGGTTCGAGTCGCTACCCAGGGGTTGGGAACCTATACTGATTTACATACTATAGTTGTAACCTTAATTTTTGCCTTTTACTTGTACAGTACAGTGTTGCACATAAATCGAGGCATATAATTCCAGCGACATTTTCCGAAGCGGCAGAAGAAGGAATCTTGCTCGCCCAGCTTGAAGTATCCTTATCTTCGATTCCTTCTTCTGTCCCTTCGAAAAATGTCGCTAGCAATATGCCTCGATTTATGTCCAACACGGTACCATATTGGTATGTTGATCTTCAAAGAATGCCATTGTGTGTATCATACATATGGTATGATACAAGACATCATTTCCATTCATGTATTTTCCCAAAGTGAATAGGCTATGATGGCACCTGGAGTCTCATTCATTGTGCATTTAACAGATTAACAAGATAACAGAGTACAGCAGCAATCGCAGTTGATAAGTTGCATCATTAGCAGCTTGTTGTTTGGCACATACTATTTTCTGGTGATAACTTGCTCTCTGGTGTCGTGCTTACCATAAGTGACACAAGATGATTGTGTAAAAGTACGAGTACACAGTTGGAATCAATCCCAACTCACTCCAAAAGCAATGATTGAAAGAATAGTATATTTCCAATCTGTCTCTGTGTTGGGCTTCATTCCTAGTCGTATTTGCAAGGACACATGGCAAATCTGGAAATGTGGGATGACATTCAGGAATTAAATGCATACAGTGGATAAAAATAATAACTTTAAAAAGGAGAGTTACCTAGTCTTGTTACTGCTTGTTGCGTTTTCCCCAAACTACTCGTACATGGAGAACCATTCTTAACGTCAAGTACACAAGATGCAAATCCGCCCGAAGAAAATTCGCCCGGACAGAAGAAGTGGTTAAGGATCGCGAATGGGCTATGCGATCAGGTGTAGCAGATGTCCAATTCGCACAACCAGAACAGAAAAAAAGGAAGCGTACTATGAGAAAGCAGAAGAAAATCATAAAATCAGAAGTTGTACGTACGGACCATTGCTTCCACGCCCAACGGTAGCCCCCCNCCCCCCGAGCTATCTTATAATTTACACTCCTGCCAACAAAAAGAGGTGAGATCCCACCAAAAACCTTTCTGTGAAAAAAGGCCAAGTGGTGAGATCTGAAATACGGCCAAGTTCAACGTCGTACTCATTACTGGCATTCTCAAAGTCTTCAACCTAAACCACTAACTTTATTTTTCCAGGTCGACCTTAAGTTTAATCATCAAAAAAATTTAATGTCATTTCTCCTGATGTCACTTGGCCATTGCTATTAAAACATTGAAAGAGTTGTAGAATTCAACAATATCTCGGACATGAGCAATGGCCAAGTGACATCAGGAGAAATGACATTAAAATTTTTTGATGATTAAACTTAAGGTCTACCTGGAAAAATAAAGTTAGTGGTTTAGGTTGAAGAATTTGAGAATGCCAGTAATTGACAACGCCTTTGAACTTGGCCGTATTTCAGATCTCACCACTTTTGATGGCCAAGCAGTCAGGAGAACTTGGCCTTTTTTTACAGAAAGGTTTTTGGTGGGATATACTAAGCTGCCCTGGGCTGTCAACGAGTGCTGCGGAAATTCCAGGAAACGGTGGAGAGCAGCTATGGGAATGGAACATCTGGGTATGGCATCGAAGTTCTTTGCCCAAGAAACTCAGGACAACACCTAATTAATAATGGTGAGTGAAAAATCCGTAGTAATATCCTATCAATTTTATCTTGGATTCTCACTTGATCTTTCTTAAACAGAGTCTTGCCTCGAGTTGTTAAACATACTGAACCCGGCCGTCCATTTACCTTTTCCTTATTTTTTGTATTTTCCCCTGGACTTTTGCCTGGTATTTTGTTTGTTCTATGAGAGTGAATAAATGAATTGTTATTAGCACTCTTAACATGTCCCTTCTCGGCTATTCTCACTAGGAGTCATTCTGTACCCTCCTTCAAATTCACCTTGTGACACTGTAGATACATGCACAAGAGTGAAGAATAGGAAATGGCAAAAGAGATTAATAATATTACATATTGGACATCCAATTATACGTATAACTTACCTGTTGCGGATTATCCGTGTATCACCAAAAAATGTAAACAAAAGTGCAAAATAATGTCAACCGCCTGCCAACATCTGCTAATGTAGGTTTAAAAAAATCAAACCTTATTTAATGCAGCATACCTATGTACTGTACGCTATGTCTATAGTACACTGAAAAAACAAACCCCTATAGTCATGGCAATTAATTTTGTATGGTTGCTGCCAAAATAGTTGCCGCAACAGTGCTGCTTATTGCGGCAACCCATTTATTGGTGCCTATACACTCACAGTCAGTGTCAGTGTCCAGCGGCGGATTTAGGGGNCCCCCCCCCCCAAGAGCTCCCCCAGAGGGAAAAAACGGGAAAAAACAAAAAAAAACCCTCTAGAACAGTGCAAAATTGCACTGTTCTATGAGTAATTATTTTCCGTTTTGCCCCAAATTTGGGCTCGAGAGTAAGGGTTGTGACCTTGAAGAGAAAAAAAATTTCGCCTGCGGCGGGCCCTCCACGCACCCCCCCAGAAAAAATTCCTGGATCCGCCACTCAGAGCATCTTGGTTGTCACAACCATAAGATAGCCTATATTATCTCTCTCCTGGTAAAGAGGAGACGCAGCGTAAATCTCCTCAGATCCAGCCATCCATACATTTCAAGTCCTTCAAGTGTAATAATGTCATCCCAATGTAGGCACAACAGCCAATATAGGACACACATACAGGGTGAGGAAATTTAAGGTACCGTCACTTTGAGGGATGTAGAGGGGTTCTAGGCGATCATACGTAGGTATGCAGTATGCAGGTGCCAATAAGGCACTTACACGTTAGTTTGCTTGAGTATAGCTAGGGTGCCATGCATGATGCACCCTGTCACCTACCTCATCAGTTCTGCCCGAGCACGTTACACTTCTGCCAAATGCATCGTATCAATATGCCTTTTTCCATCGGTGGAGGTGCGTGTGGAATGACCCCAATGGATTTTTCATGTGGGGTCATGTGACGTGCGGTCATGTGAGGTGGTGCGTATACATCTACCATGTGAAGGCCAGAAATGATCTTTAGCAGCTTACACCCGGCATGGGGACGCTGTGGAAAGGGTTACAACCAATATACCGTACACTATCTATGTAAATAAAGACGCTTGTGATCTGTCTGTCTGTCCGCCTGTAATGCCAACTGTCATTTGTCAAAGAAGGGGGCTACTGGAAGGGGCTGACATTTGGAATGCCAATTTGCGAGAAGCTGCTGCCACATCTTCTCCTTCTGGCCTCAGGAATCTTTTTGCCATCATCATCACTTCCTGCTCACCCTCAACAGATTATTCCGGGACTCCATGACGGAGGAAGATATTCTACACAGGCATAGGCTTGAAAATACTACATGAATGAATGGAATACTTGAGACTGGCTGCATGCTGTCTTTTAATTAATTAATTAGGGTAGTGCTGACCTCTAATTATGTATTGCACAGACCTTTGTTTTTGTGCTTGTACAATCAGTATAGTACATGGTTGTTACGATGCAACACCCTGGTCCACTGGTGTGGGGGGAGGGGGACTGGGGGAGGTTATAGTTTCTAGTCTTTTCAGACAGTTCTTTTGCCAGACCTTTTCTTCTGGCCCCAGGCAGAGAAGGGAGTGCAAGTCTGCCTGACATGTCAGATGAAAAGCGGAAAAAGACCAGACCAAGTAAAGGTGGCGTGGATGGGATTTTTTTTTTTTAATGTTACCCCGTGATAGGGCCATAGGCCCTTATAGGGGGGTGGAATCCCACCATTTATCCTTTAATTTTCTGAGTTTTTCTTCTAACTCCGGTGCAAGGATGAAAGGACATGAGGTAAGGATATAGGGATTTTTGGGGAGGGAACATTGGTGCAAATGCAATGTCGGTAAACGGGTCATGTGCTGTTCCCCAGGAGGTTAGGTTGCCAGACACCTCCTTGGTGCAGGTCAGAGACCCTCCTGACGCAGGTGAAAGGAAAGTTCCCCAGGCGGGGATCGAACCTGGGGCCTTTCACTCAGCAAGCCGAGACGTTACCATCTCGGCCATCTACACCTCCCCTCGTGGATGGGATTTAAACCCTGGATCTCCCACTTCAATGGCCAGTGGCCATATAGCTACTAGACCACCAACCCCCCAAGTTTGACATTAGTTGCTCTGTCTGGAGGACTAACTGCACTGGAATAAGCAAGTCATTTTATGTATCCCTCCAGAGATGCTCATGTCTGGCTACTTGGGAATGCTCCTGTAAAGCCCAAGCCATGGTGTAAGGTGGAGGCAAATGGGTGGAAGAAAAGCCTGTTGAAGTCAATGATCATTGTTTTACTTTAGGACATTGCTCCATAAAAACTGTATTCACAAATCCCACAACCATGCACATTATTTATGTGATGCAACATGTTGATAAGCTCTGGGAAAGGGAAAAGGGAAAATGCAGGTAAAATATGTACAAAGCACATATGAGAGAAATGTACAGACGAGTAAATTTGCAGCGCGTAATGGTTTAAACTAGCGGTTCCGAACCTGGGGCGCGCCCCCCTGGAGGGGCATGAGGGTTTGGTGAAAACCATCACGGAGAGAGCGCCATGTTAATGTGGTTAGGAACAACTGGTTTAAACAGTAGTAGTAATACCGTAACGTTGACAATGGAAGACAGATTGTACAGACAAAGAGACTGAGGTCATCCACAGGAATTATTATACTGACCCCCTTTTGCGTATTTGTTGGCTTATTACTTTATCCTTATCTTTGGCTAATTAGTACATAAGTGCATTGTGGCATTGTAATTGCAAAAACTAAGATATAATACGGTAAGGGGCTACTACGCATAACTTTTTACTTGATTTATTTTCGTTGCAGACCAAAAGACATCTCTTGTATTGCAACTGTTACTGGGCTCTGAATCAATAGCAAGAAAAGCACTGCACTTAATAGCCATCTGATTTGCAATGTTTTTAACATCCTGAGATAAGGAAGTTGGTATATGGTGTGATATTTCATTATAAAATTCTACGTGTTTAGATGTTAGCCTTGGTACAAAGTACTGTGATCTAATAATTTTCAACAGATTATTACTGAGTCACACATTAATTCTGATCATTCCTTATTTCCTGCATGAATGAGTTGCAACTTTCCTACGAAATATGAGTTCGTTACTTTGTGCTTTCATTTTCCTCACCTCTCTGTAAGTCTTACTTCTCATGTTCCATGTTCATGGTCCCGTAAAAATTTCCATTTCATTTCTTTGTCCCGTCACATGTGTGCTTCAGGGTACATTGTTGCTGTGTTGACAAAAACATGTGTTCTCAGGTGATCTGTGAGGCACTTTGAAAGGAACATGTCTCTTTTTATGTCTGTTTTGAATACACTGGAATCATTTGGCTTCCTCTTCTCTGTGACACTTTTAATTGTACATGCAATTTAACATTTCCTTTTAAATGTAAAGGGACACTTGGTTTGTGCCCCCCACTTTCATCACTAAATTCACTGTGCTGTATATCGTAAAAAGATCACTCTACCATCTTCCTTTCACCAAAACTGAACTTGACTGCTAAAGCAGAAAAATGAATGCAATTTCAATGTAGCTTTTCCCACACCCTCTTTGTAGAATAAAAAGGAGCCCCACATGAGGAAAATAACTAAACGATACCAGTCCCCCTCAAACATGCAACTGTGTAACAGGACCCTAATTCTTTCCCTTAGACTGCAACTGGAGCAGTGCGTCACAAGTTCTGCCAACTGTGACCTGGTGATTGTTGCTGGGGTGACAACTGTTGCTGTGGAGATGATTGTTGCTGTCTCTGGTAGGCCTCCCAGCGAGCATCATCTGACTCATGGGTCAGGTAGCGGACGCCCACTTGCCGGTCCAAATCACGAAGGTCACACCAAGTTTGGTAATCCTGAAAAAGAGCAACAATTCAAACATCCACCTTCAACAGTAACACATACAAGGTGCTGCAAAGTATGTCCCAAAAGTCAGCTCCTTGTCAGATCAGAAGAAATTCCTTCTGTGCACTTCTGACTTACTTTGGAAAGAGTAGTGTGGACTGCTTCAGCCCACCATGCCATTCAACCAAGCTGCTAATATGACCACACAGGACCATGTATAGGCTAGAATTTCCATCAATATGAATCTGAGCTCACTTTTTGGATACCTTGCTGTACGGCAGTGGTTCCCAACCTTTTCGTCATGAAGCCCCCTTTTCGTTTTCACCAAACACTCACCCCCTCCACCCCCCTCCCCCCACTACACAGAGAAAGGTCCAAAAAAGTCACTTCTTGAAAACAACACCGGATAGATGTCCACCTTTGCTGGCAACACATTATTCCTCCAAAAGCAGGATAAAACCCTTCATAACGCCCTCCAGCATGTCCAGGGGAATGTTTCTCTGGCGTGTCTTATCTGCGATCCTTAAGATCAGCCAATGACTGAGGAGGTGTGACGAACACCAAACAAATTAAAAGTCAAATGTTTCCTGGGCGAGTCATTTTGAGATTTGGGGACATTCCATGGTCGCCGCGGTCACCGGATTTGACCACCCCCGACTTCTTCTTGTGGGGGTACCGGTACCTGAAGAGTTTGGTGTTTGCCACACGTCCTCAGTCTGGCTGATCTTAAGAATCAGATACGACACGCCGTGAGAAACATTTCCCTGGACATGCTGGAGCGCATTATGAAGGGTTTCGTCCGACTACGTTTGGAGGAATATGTGTTGCCCGCAATCTATCCGGTGTTGTTTTCAAGAAGTGCCTTTTTTGGACCTTGATCCATAAATGGCATATGTTTCTCTGTGTAGTGTAATTTAAAATATATATAATTGTTCGTTACGCCATGCTGCGTCGTTTTAATCCGCCCATGACTTTTGCCCCACCCTGTAGTTACCATAGTTACCACTTTCACCATTCAATAGTGACAGGACACAACAGGTTCACTACCTATAGAAGGCAGAGGTTGGGACACACTTCAACTTATAGCACCCAAGTGGACTTTGTTTGCATAGTGACTCATCAGCAACATGTATGTAGTACTACTTGCCCCCTGCGAGTATTGTGTAGACAGGGAGCCTATGCCCCAACTGGTAGTGGCATATCATACGGCCGTACTATAGTTTATCCGCACCTTAGCAATGAGGGTGGGATTGGGCAGGTGGGGGTGGCCTCCCGACGGTTCGCAACGGTGCTTCGCCAACAATGGACTGCCCGGAGAGAAACTAAGGTGCGTTGCTACCCCTGCCACGCAAACTGATCAGGTGTGTAATGGGACTGTTATGTAGAACGGCGCAAATTTTTTTGTTTGATTAGGTCAGTTAGGGTTTTTAAAAATCAATACTTGTCGAACATAGGGCAAAATAAACAAACTCACATCCGGCTTGGGGATTGGGTCTTCCCGTCGTTTAATCCTACCGAATTCGAACGTGACCCTCAACTCGAGCTCATTCTGGTCTATTGCACAACCTTCTTATCAGGTATGTGATCTTTCCTTCCCCTTTATACCACGAAATCCAGGTTTTTAAAGTGTGGACGCACACTGCGCATTTCCCTACTGTCGAGACTGCTGGCCTGAGTGCCCAATTTGGCAATGGCTGGGTTGGCTGCTGGAGGACGCACTGGCAGGGGGAGCTCCACTGCTGCTGTGGTGTGAGGTTGATTGCTATATTGGATTTTTTCGGGATCTGCGTGGTCGAGTTTGGGGGTGATTAAGTGGATGGAATAGCCCTCTGTCTTGCTGATGCTGTATGGCTTTTAGTTACCACAACAGTTCTGTCCTTTGTTGTAGCCTTTCCAGGCACGGTTCGTCGCCCTGCAGGATAATTTTAGTTAATTGCGGATCTGGGCGCTTATTGTGGGTTTGTATATGCCAACAATGCGGTCCTCGTCACTGTGTGCCGCAGGCCAACGAATGTTGGCTTTGCCAAGCACAAAGTTTACCTTCACACAGTTTGTTAAACCAACAAATGACATGATGTCATGTTCTGCCTGCCTCTACCCAGCTCTTCCCTCCAATTATGTCCACGACTCACTCTGCAGGTATACTACTTCACATGATGAAATAACATGGCTGGTGTGACATCATGTCGTTATTAGGGTTAACAAACTGCAGCAACCCTCATGTCTTTCATTTGCCACCTCCTTCATTAAGATCAGTGTCCCAGCACTTGTCTGATCGGCTCGCGTGGCAGGGGTAAGAAGACGCCCTTTGTTGTGCTCTCCCAGCAACCGATTGTTTGCGATGCATTACCAATCGGCAGGAGCCCACCACGCCCGCCCAACCCCGTCCGCATCGCTAAGGTGAGGATAAACGATAGACTTTCCTATCCTCTAAGTGAGGAGAGGGCTGGGCAGTGCTGCCAAATTTTGGAATGGGTTCACTACTACAGGGTGGTCGGAAAGTAACTCCCTATTGGAAACATGTAGGGTGAAGTGGGGTAAGTGCACACCCGGGGTAAGTGCACATATTGTGCCGCCATATTGGAATGAAAATGGCTGACGACACCAAAACGCGTCAGCTATGTAGCTGCACAGTGCAGCTACATAGCTGACGCGTTTTGTCCGATATTCCTCAATTGTCATGAAACAAGTTTTATTTTGTAACTTGAAATGGGAATTTGTCTGCGAACTTAAAATTTCACATAGGAACCAGAGTTTCCCGTCAATTTCTGTAAGCAATTCGGTATGCACGCGACAGACTTATATGCACGTAATCCTGTGGTACTTTGCCCAGCACATCTCGAATGATCTCTCAAGTTGATCCAAATTTTGCGGTTTGGTGCGGCACACGCCCTCCTTTGCCTAACCTCACCAGAAAAAGTCGCAGTGCTTAAGGACAGGACTTTGTGCTGGCCATTATTCTGGACCACCCTACAACCTGCGGCAATTGTTTATCCGGCCGCGCATGGACAGTCAATACAAAATATGGGAGTGCATCATCTTGCATGAAGATATGGTTGAAGGTATCCCATTGTGTGATGATCGGCCATACCTGACCTTGTAGCATGCAAAGATACAGCTATCCATTCATCGTATTTCGAAGGAGGAAGGGGCCAGGAAGTGGCGAGAGCAACTCCCATGCACTCTAAGGCGATGTGCCATTTTGATTGCTTGCATGACTGATCCTGCCATCTGGTGGGCAGCCGTTTTAATTCTCCCATTGCAACAAACTCGTGCAACACTGGTGGGACGGGGGCGCTCCCAAAACTTGGGTCGGGTGGGAAATCAGCCCTTTTTTGGTGAATTATTTCGGTGTGAGGCCCCCGTCCAAACCCATCAATAAGATGAGGAGAATGCAGCTATGGAAATGGTTTTACTCACCAATGCAATCAGAAAGAAACGTGCCTGGCTTTACATCGTCAAATTTCCAAGAATTTGGGCCTCGAAAAATTAGTGATGTATTTGAGCCACATATTTCATATTTGGTGACACGAATATAGACTCACACAAGTTTCTATACGTGTCAAGTTTTAAGCTTGAGTCACGAATAGTTTGTGAGCAAAGAAATGAGAAACTTTGAGTTTTCGGGCAATTTCTCGACCTTTCAACCCGGTTTTCATTATGTGGCCCTTGTAACGTAGGACCAACATATATATCATTGGAAACGTCGTCTCATGTGCTGTGCAATGATACATGTCCCATTACACACATTCAAAGGACAACGGCATTGCGAATTTTTGAAAAAGGGGTGGAGCGGTTTGTTTGTCGCAATCAAAGGTCAAAGATTACTTTTCAGTAAACTGTTGCGAGATACATAATTCTGTGCCACCACTAACAATTATTTTGTTCTACTACCAGTAATTACCTCATCTTGTCAAAGTGAAAATGGATAGTGCTAACATGTTCACCATTATACTGCCTGTTCCTTAATGTCTATAGGTCATTGTCAAAGGTTTGTAAAACACTTCATTCAGAAGTCTGTAGAGGAACTGACCTGAAGCCAAACATGAGCCAGCGTCTTATCCACCGTGAACCTCTTACGCTGCTTCACTTGCAGGAGGTTGCTGATCACGTCTATTGCTGTTGATGAAGAACAAAGAGTTAAGACTTTTCTTTGCATTTTGCGAAGATTTTGCCATGACATACCCTCAGAAGAGATTTCCTTCCATGGATTGGGTGGATACATGAAGGCGGCATTTTGTATCTGGTCATTTATGTCTTCATCCTCATTGAAGGGGAAGGTGCCACTCAAACTCACATAGATAATCACACCAACACTCCACATATCTAATGACCTGTTGTAGCCTTTGTTGCGAAGAACTTCAGGTGCTGTAAAATTAAATTTATTAGTTTTTTTGTCCTGGGTCTATATAAAAATATTAAAATACCTAAGTAGGCTGGTGTCCCAACCACAGATCTCCGGAAGGACTTTTCACCAATGATCCGTGCAAAGCCAAAGTCACACAGTTTGACTTGTGGGAAGTCTGAGTCCGAAGACAGCAGGACATTTTCAGGCTTCAAGTCACAGTGGACAATGTTATTGCTATGAAGGTGCTTCAAGGCAACCAAAATCTGTAAAAAGAAAATACATATAAATTAACCTTACAAGTCTGTGTGAAATGAAGCCAGAAGGAAAAAAGAGGTATCAGAAGTAAGAGAGAGTTGCAGGCTTTGTACAATAGCTAGCTGTCAATGCCAAAATAACATTAAGTGTTTTAAACATGAGGCCAACTAATGCTAAAGTTAAGTTATGTTTTCAAAGTGAGCCTTTGTCCTGTGGTGCTGGTGGGCCACCCACACACCAACCAAATAATTTCCGCAGCCCCTCAAACCACTTATTTCTTTCCAAGCTCACCCATTCTATGCCACGTGAATGTACTATATCACTCAAAAAGATGGAGGCGATTTTGCATTTGGTTTCAATGCAAAATTGTCTCCATATTTTTGAGTGATGTAGTACTTTAACCCACACAAACATGAAAGTGCTCTTGACAAAGCACTAGGTGGATGGGAAAAAAGCAAGGTGTGGAGCCTTCCCCAAACACAAGGATCTCTACATGAATGCATCAACAAAATAATCCCAACAAATTCCCATGGCTAATTTTAGCTCATCTGAAAGAGGAGATGCGTAGATTTTTGACACATGTATGGACAACTCCCGATTAACCGGTGGAATATCCGTGCATCGCCAAAAAATGAAATTTAAAATTAAAGTCTGAAAAATATGTCGAATTTTCATCACACTGCTAGATACTGCTAACTTAGCAGTAACTAGCAATGGGACGAAAATTCCACCCACTGTCCAAAATGTATCGGCAACGAAAAAATATAACAGACTTTTTCTGGAAGACAGGGTAAAAATCTAAGTTTTATTATTTTGATTCAACAAAGCAACATACTCTCTATATACAGTACATTAAAAACGGGTGAATAGCTCATTTTTTTTACGATGTCTAGGACCATTTTCTGATTATTCGTGTTTTCCGATTATCTGGCAACACCAATGCAGTCATTAGCCGGGATAATCGGGAGTATAATGCATACAATGCATATGATGATTCCTTGATACTCACAAGCATATCATATAATCATGAATTTCCACCCGGTCTCCTCGCCTACCTCCTGTGCCCAAGCCATCCTACTGCTCTCCAAACTTTTACATATTACAAGAGAAGAGATGATTTTGCAATTCACCTAACACGAGGGCTGGAATTTTAATTGTGGCAACACATCTGTGAAGATAGCAATGAAATGCAGGAAGTTTATACCACTTATGGGTACAACAGAGCTAGTTAGGTCCTTATCTAACCCCAGGGCAGAATGGAATCATCCCACCATGACATTCATGTGCACAGTAACGAGGAAAACATGAGCTGTTGCAACTATCAGGCTTATTCACAATGTCTTCGATATTCGTGATAAAAATTGAAATTACACGAGGCCACAGAATGAGTGTCATCAAGCACTTTTAGAGGCTTATGGGGCATCTGCCTTACCACATAGAATGGTTGTAAGGGAAGGAAAAATGTGACAGATGGGCCCTTAGCCAGGACATCACAATGAAAGTGACAAACAGGCAAGTGCTGTTTCCGCACTGATGGAGAAGGATCAGAAGTGAACGATATATTCGTCAGTAAGCCTGTGAGATGGGATTGTCACATGCAAATGTCCTCCACATCATGAAAAAAACTATTGGGAAGGAGAAAAATTGCATTGAAAAAACCTTGTGAATAGACAACCTGGTCACAACAGGACACATTCTTCTTCATTGTGGTGGCATAATCCAATTTGGCTCCGAGGTAAGATATAGACCCAACCTATCTGTGGCATATGTGGTATAAACTTCCTGTATTTCACTGCTATCTTACAGATGTGTAGCCACTGTTAAATTACAGTCCTCATACATGCAAAATACCTTCTCTCTATTATACTGATTCTTAGAAGAAAAAACTATTCAAGAATTACGGTTAAAGAAATCTGGAAAATATAGCATGTTTTGAGGTGGGGAGGGCCCTTAAACACCCAATATACCGGTACCTCTCAACCATAGTCCTGTCATTGGAGAAGCAGTGTACAAAACTTGTCATCAATTCCAGAGTAAGGCAGGCAAATAACACAACAGTACAATATTAATTCAGTTGCTAGTATTACAGGAAAGAACACAGCAACAGAGCAGAGATGAATGTACAAGTACGTACCTAGTAGGCACCACTACATTAAAGATTATCTGTCCTTATGTCATTCAATTCCAGCATTATGTAATAAGGGAATCAATTTGTCAGGCATAAATCGCCAATGCTCTCAACATTGTGATGGTCAGATAAAAATATTGGAGAAAAATTTACACAGTAAAACATACCTGAGTGATGAGATACTTGGTGATCCGCTCTGAGAGCCGCCCCTTCTCACTGGAAAGAATCATCTCAAGCATGTCTCCCTTGAGCTTCTCCATGACCACAAATATCCTCTCAGGAGTCTCAAACATCCTCTCCAAATTAACCACGCCAGGATGGGAGATGTTCTGCAGGATGGACACTTCATTCTTCAGCTGGGCTTCCTGCTTGGTAGGGAACCGCATCTTGTCTATCACCTTAATGGCCACAGCTCGACCAGACTTGCGGTGGACCCCACCATACACTATTCCGAACTGGCCTGAACCTAAAACCTCATCTGGGAAGATCTGATAGAGAAGACTTATGTCTGTGCAGGTCAACTCCTCTTTTTCACTTTGCATGTCCATCAATGGCTCTAGGGAAGAAAGTCATCAGTGCATTATAGCTTTGAACTTCGAGTGTTGCAACTTAATGTAAATGATTATTTACATCACAAATGATCTCTTCCAGGGTCATATTTTCCTGTCTGTCACATTTTATCGGTTCAGTTCATAATATAATGCCAGATGGAAAGTGAAACTCAGTTTTATTCTACAGGGTGATTCTTTTATTATAACCGAACCCTAAAAACTGTGTTATATCTCGTAAACTTATGGACAAAAATTAACAAAATTTTCATGCACATACCTGCAACGATGTTGAGCAAATGAAATTACAGCTAGTGCTGGGAGTGGTCGCCATGTTATGCGAAGCACATGTCGGCGGTGCATGTTGTCTAGAGCGCGTCTCAATGTTTCAGCATCAATGTTGTGGATTTCATTAGTAATGTTTTTCTGTAAGGCTTGAATCGTATGTGGCTTGTTTATGTACTTTGTACACCCTTTCCTTCAGATACCCCCGCAAAATTGGAAATGACATATGGTCCTCAAAACAACTTTGTCGTCGCCATTGACTCATGTTACAAATGACATGTCATGCCATCTTGCTGGAAGTAACCCATGTCAATTCACCACATCATCAAGCTGTCTCGGAAGGAAATTGGGCCGATGATCTTCACTCACAATTTCTTCTGGTGAAGTGGTGATTCATGTGACCCATGAGGATTGTCAGTGTCCCAAATCCTGGGGTTTTGAGTTTCCAGCACTTGCTGTGATGTCATTTGCTCAGCAACGTTGGAGGTACATGCCATAAAAATTTGATAGATTTGTGTCCATTTATTTACGAGATATTTTAGGGTTCAGTTATAAAAGAATCACTCTGTATAAATTGGTCCTCAATTTAGCAATTTTTTACATTATCAAATCATGACAGGAGATGAAGGAATGTTAAATAATATTTATTTGAATTTTTCAAGCAAAAATTGCGACTGATTTTTCAATAGGCCTACGCCAATTTCTCAGGAAAAGATGCATTCAATACTATATGATTTTGCAACATTGGTAACACAGGTGCAAATGTGGTCAAACAATGGGAGGTTATGATCTTAGACATCATTAGTTCCAGTTTTAATGAACAATTATCATCTCAAAAAATTTGTCACAATCTACCATTTCTTAAAATGATATATAAAAATTATCTACCCCTCCTCGCACTTCCTGTCATGATTTAAGTGGAAAAATTGCACATTAAATAATATCTGAAAATAAGATTTTTGCAAAACCCAAATCTAGACAACATAACTGAGATTCACTTTTTCATATCTGCCATTATAAAGAACAAATGTCACTGAAAATTTTGGTGGGCAGAAGAAAAAACGATCCTGAAGAGACCCTTTGTGTTTCCAAAAGAAAAAGTCCCATGCAATTCTTATTTTTTCAAAAAAGCACCAGTTGTGTTAGGGACTGTACACATATTGCGTCATCAAATTTGTGACATTTTTGAACTGCCTCCCCCCACCCTCGTCATTCTCCATCATCATTTGGCAACCTCCCCCCCCCACCCCCCCGGTTTTTGGTTAGTTTATTCATCCCAACTT
>JYFJ02004652.1:0-47993 GCA_000934665.2 Catajapyx aquilonaris | reverse complement strand
CTAAATTTCATCCTTAGGATGTCAAAAATGATCTGCGATCATAAAAAAAAGGTCCCCTCAAAAAACGCACGGGTTTCGGTTCCTCGACCGGACTATATGCACTATTTCGAGGAATTTGGTTTTTTGACGGCAACTGCCCCAAGGTCAAAAACAAAATAATACCAGACAAAATGAATGGTCAATTATGAGTTACCAGTGACCTAACCAACATGGAAATAGCGATTAATTTCCATGGACAAAAATCGTGTTGCATTTTGTAATATGTGTTGTTCTCGAAAAAAATTGCGAAACTTGAAGGCTCTGGTGACAAATGAAGATGAAGTACGAAAATTCTAAAAAAATTCACCAGTGTTATACTTGTCCATACACAACTTTTGACACCCCGTGCGATTTAATCGGACAACTTTCGTTTTTTTCGCTCCACCCTACTGACCACCATGGTTTTTGATAGTTCCTAACATTAGAAAATTATTTTTCTGGGCCAGTTTCAGCAGTAATTTAGTGATCATAGTGCATAATTTTTGAATTAATGTGCATCTGTTTATGCATGCTGCATTACCCTCAAGTGCCAAAGGTCATGGGACAGGTATCCTCTAGGCTCTAGCCCTGTGAAGTGCAGTAACTCTTACATGGCATTGATTCTGTAAGTTGAGCCATGCCATCTGGATAGCCACCTGCAGCTTCCTGGGTTCTTGAAGGGGCAGGATTTTGCACCTCTTCACCATGTTCCATAAATGCTGGATAGGATTATTTGGCCACATCAGAATGCTCCTTGAACCACTTCTGGACCTGCCGATGAAACTGCATTAGCCTGTTGGAATTTCCCATCGTCATAAAGCAGTGCCATAAGCTGTGTTCAGCACCCTGCCTCACGACAAAACCTGCTGAGCATACACGCCAGGGTGGTGTGACTTCAGATAGAGTTTCAGGTTTCTATCGCATGACTTGGCACTTGAGTGTATATTGGGTCTTGCATTTAGTGTTAACTGTTTCACCTGATTTACATTCTTGCATCTCTGTTGCTTTCAGATTTCTTTTGCGCGGAGGAAGAGCAGCAGTGATTTCCAGGACCGCTTTGTTAGAGGATGATGCCCATAACGAGATGTTGCTATAGGTCAGTATCATTAAGATCCAAGGTCTTAATGCAGTTGCGTGGATTTGAGTGTTGGCTCCTGAGAGAATTACTTGACTGCAATAAAATGACTATTCTGAATGTATCTGCTTTCTATTGGGATATGAGGGGAAACCTTTTGTGCTGAGCTCAAAGTCTTTGCAGGTGGAATTGCTCATTGTCTTTACAGCATTTCCGCTGAATCAGTTCTGCAGATGTCTTCAACTTGACCATTATTAGCTTCGGCATTGCTCTCGATGAAAACTGACGAGATCATGTCAATTAAGCTTTTTTTTTGGTGTGTATGTGGCTGGGGAATATCAATGTTGGGGTGCTAAAATTTGCTGCATTTGTGTGCACAGGAAGCCATCAGTTCAATTTCCATGTAATTGCATTGACCCTTTTCGATTATGTTTTGGAATTTAATTTTTGTTCTCGTTTCAGGTTAAATAATTTGCAGCCTGCTGAGATGGTGCCATCCTGGAAGCCAGTCCTGACTGATGATCAGCATTTGTCTTGCATCCCTATTTGTTTTCTTCTCTTTCCAGTCATCAGCAGCATCCTTTCCCAACTCCATTAACCCCCTACAAATCTTCCAATTTTCGGCATCATGTGCTGATACTTCTTGGCCCATGATGTTGAAGAGAGGTCGATTTACTGCCTGCATTTAGGCTCCCCCCCTTCGACGTCATGCCAAGTGCATGACGTCGATGAGGGGGAAACTTGCAGGCTGAAAAATCGTAGTTTTAGTCGTCGAAAAAAAGGCCGGGGTCGTCCGGGCGTAATTTCGGGCGGCCCCGGTTGCCCCTGTGTTTGCAAAGTCCGCTGTCGCGGAGCCTGTCTTTAAGCCCCTCCCCTTTTTTCCTGTAAACTTTTTTCAGAGTCCTGTGAGAGTCTCTCATTCGTTCACTCCAGTCCCTTGCCCCTCCCACCTCTGCCTGCTGTTGGTCAGGGTGAGGCTTCGATGGTTGGGGTGCATGTGGGACAATGTAAGTTATGTTGCCCTCTCCTTCCCCTATCTCCCCAGGGCAAGCCCTGGGGGGATAGGGGAGGTCAACGTAGCTTACATTTGCCCATGGGCCCCCATCCATCGAAAGGCAGAGGGGGAGAGGCAACGACACTCTTTATTTCTGACACTGTACAAAAAATAGCAATAAAGATGTTCACAATAATATAACTGTTCTTCTGACTGCTGCTCTTTTCCAGGATCTTCAAAGTAACTTGTTTGTTAGGCTGCTTGATCCTTGCATACTTTCCAGGATGATTGACATAATCTAGAAAGAAAAGGAAACAATTGATAGAAACTATTTGACAGGTGGCAGATAAGTAGGCTTGGTAATTAAAATGGACAATAGTTGATGCAAGTGGGAAATTTTAAAGCACTGCACTTTCCACCAGAATTTGACCTTGAAACACTTAGCATATCAACCACAAGACCAGCTGAACTAAAAAAATGACTTGCAGATGATTAAGCCAGACTTTGTCCAGCAAGAACAATATTCATGAAGTGCCTTCATAATGCAGATTTATTTAATCAACAACATACTTCGAAATAAATATCATGGGGACCTAGCTGTGGTGTATAGGCCTATACAACAATAAAATTTTTATGCCAATGACATCACCTTTATGAAAAGAATCGTAAAAAGCCTAGAGAAGTATTGGCCATTATGCACTTAATTAGTCACATGGCTAAATGACGATTTCAGTCAACAAGGCTTGGGACACTATGGGTAAATAACTTCAACTGTTATCGCAGCGTCAGCTGCTACATCAAGGTTTAGAAATTTAATTGCAGCCTGATGTGACAGATTTATTAATTAAAATTACCATTTTGATATCTAATTAATCTGATCAGTTTCAAACCATTATCTTCCTCCACTTTGCAACAGTTCTCTGCCCTTTTCATGTCTCAACATGCAATTAAACCCATTTTACCATCTGGAAATCTGACGTGAAAGGGCTCACAAAAATTAAATTAATGCCTTCCCATATTTTATTAAACTAACATTAAACCATGGATGTGAGGCATACTACAGCTGCAATATATTTCCTCAGTATCCTCCCATCAAGTATAAGCCTCAATAATGAGAGATCCCATTGCAGTCCTAAAAATTACTGCCAAACAACTTGGGATAGCAGCAGCACAATGGTACAAGTATATGATGCTCACCATGGGCGTTGAGTTGCAAAAACGTACTCGAAGAACAACCAAGATGAGTTTGACGCATCTGATTGGAGACATGGATTGGGATGAAAATCAGCTGTCGTCGAACCAAGTGGGATTTTCACATTGTGCCTCCAAAGACTGGTCCAAAGCATCCTCCTCCGCGAAGTGTAGTGGATGTTGCATCACTTACATCCTGTGAAAAAAACGAGAAAAAATTATGAACAACTGCAAATCCTAATTATGACGACCTTGCAGAACAATCAGTCATATTGGAATGATTTCGTCATATTATGTAGAATTGAAGACTGAATGATTCCATTTCAAACATTACAGTGGTAGCAGAAACTTGATCAATAGCCTATTACAGGCCCAAATTAGGAGCATGTGTTAGTACAGACTGGGCAATAATTGTGCAATGCAGCTGATGTCACTTGTAGATACATGACGTCAACAAAGGGGTGGCTAGGCCCATGTCAAATGACTCCCAGCCACTCGCTCCCACAGGTGCTCAGCAGACAAGAACTCAGATAAATGTGACATCGCAGGAAGAAGATATGCATTTCGGACAAATACATTATACAGTATGACCACCTACCAAAAATGGCCACAACAAGCACCTGATGTTGTAGGGTGTTAATGCAGTACGTAATCTTTCTTTAAACTCCTCATAATTGTTTTTAGGTTTGTTTTTACGACTTTTAATTATTAGTTCATATGTTGGGTTAGCTTGCGTCTCCCTTCATCGCTGACTACCCCTCATAGGGAAATGTCGTGATGTTGATGATGATGAAACTCCTCATAATAATGGTTAACTGTAGGCTTCAAAATGAATGGCCAATTAACATTTCCTTCTAAAAGCTACGGTTCTCACTGACCAAGCACTAGCTTCCAATATCCACTGGCTTCCATATTCATTGCCTAATGTATGGGCAGCCTCAGCACTTCAACACATGAGGTGTACAATTGTAATAATGCTTACCATGTCCATGTCTGGTGTGCCAGGATAGTAGATGGCAAATGAAGGGTTGAGGCCTCGGATGATGACAGCGCCTCAGATGATGACAGCACCTCGCATTGCTTGATTCCACAAATTGATTTGGATGCGGCCAAAGTGGTTGTTGGTTTGGCAGAATCAGGCAGGTGATGTCATGAACCAATCAGATGCATCATCATTCTGCAAGGTGTAATGAGTCAAGGTCATTGAGAGTGCTCATTGCCTCCTTGTGGCAATTACATATGTGCTTAGCCATGCAGTGACTTTTGCACAGTTACATGTAATAGTTGTTATCAGAAGAATTAGCTAGGCTACTTATTATAGGTTACATTGCCACACAATCAAGTGCTTTGTGCCATTAGCATTTTAATGCCATTAGCAGACTACAAATTCCACCAAGATATGTTTGATGCCTGGTAATAACCCAGAACCGGGGAGACGGTGTGGCGCCGCGGTAACGCGCGCGCCCACGGAAGTTAAGGTCCCGGGCTCAATCCCCACCCGGGGTTCCCACCTTCTTTCGTGCAGAGTTGGGCCATCTCTGGCTCCGCTTCGGGTGGCAATTTCCGGCAGACTAAGCCACCCGGGGGAGTTCACAAAATGACGATTAGAGACATTGCACTTGCACTTTGCACATCCCCTCCCACCCACCCTTGGAGCATACTAATTAAGATTCTTCTTAAACTCGCTCCAAAAAACAAATTCCAAAAAAGGTGGCAACCC
Organism: Catajapyx aquilonaris; assembly: GCA_000934665.2. Lineage (NCBI taxonomy): Eukaryota > Metazoa > Arthropoda > Diplura > Dicellurata > Japygidae > Catajapyx > Catajapyx aquilonaris. Next base: position 42,995 of record JYFJ02004652.1, on the reverse strand, counting down.
CCCCCCCCCCCCCCCCNAAAAAAAAAAAAAAAAAAAAAAAACAGAACCTTCACGTAAATGAGACTGGATGAACTTCTGCAAGATCAACATCTTTGTCACCAATAATAATAATTATAATTGTGAGCAGTCTTGAACTACTGTACTTCAAATCCTGCAATTCAGTTATCACCACTTGAGCCAGACTAAGACGTCAAAGCTCTCTGAGCTGAGGGTGCGAAAATCACAAAATTCATTAAGGACCTCTTCCAGGATTGATTTTGCAATGACCCACGGTAATTTTCAGTCTTTTTTGTTTCTTGAAATATTTGGTGAAGAGTGAAACCAAAGTTAGATTCCGAACTAAAAAATTTGGATTTAAAAATTAACTTCAAACTTCACATGGCTACATGAGGTGTTAGGAGATTGAGAGATTTTGATTAAACGTTTTTAACGGATACGATAAAGATGAACGGATAGCAATTTCTTAAGGTTGCAAGTTGTCCACTAAAATCTATTTTATGGGAGTTAATTTTGTGCAATACCGCTGGTTTTTCATTGAATTGCCACATTGTCAAACAAGGACGTAAGATCATTTATTTTATGATATATTACTCTTCGTGAACAATGACCAACTCAAATATTTACCCTTTTCTAGCATAGCCAGAAAAAACTATTTAACCCTGGAGCCATGCCGTAGGGTCTTTTTGGACCCCAAGGGAAAAAATGCTTTAAAATGATCAATACAATGAGGGGAGACGGAGTGTCGCCGCGGTAACGTGCGCGCCCACGGATGTTAAGGTCCCGGGTTCGATCCCAACCCGGGGACACCCCCTTCATCTCGTGCAGAGTTCAGGGTCACCTCTGGCTTCGTCTCGGGTGGTATTTCCTACAGACTAAACCACCCGGGGGAGTTCACTAAAAATGGCCACCACGTCAGTCGCACTGCACCTTGCACATCCCCTCCTGTCATCCTGCCCGTGGGCCCGGGCGCTTCGTTCAAGGCTCCAAATGTACGAATTGAAAATAAAGGTCCGTGCAAAACACCTTCTGGGTGAGCACTACCCCAACAATTATTATTATTAATTATTATTATTGATCATTACAATGAACTTTTGGCATTTTTTTACAGTACATGAAGTGCAGGTTTATTTTGAATTAGCGATCATTTTAAGCATTGTTGAAAGAATTAATGTATATAGTCAATATATTGAAAAGTATTATATAATAATTAGTAAAAATTAAAATATGGTGGGGTCCGAAAAGACCCCGCGGCAAGGTTGCTGTAATACTCGTAGGCACGGCACGGTTCCAGGGTTAAAAACTCTCCAATACATCACTCCTAACCCTTTCAGTGGCCGTAAGAAATACGAAAAATTGCAAAATCCTGATTTTCAAACTCAAATCACCTGGTTGGGGATTTAATTAGGCAAAATCTACGTTGAACTTTTTTTTTTTCATGTAACACTATTATGAATAACTTAAGATTTAAAAAGCATTAAGAGTCACTGAAAAATCAATCCTGGAAGGGTTCCCATCCGGGATTGATTCCCACTGTGCAAAATAATAATATTAGAAGTAGCCTGTAACTGTAGCTATTTATAAGTGAATGAGATATTTGACTAATTTGTTGGCTGACTTGTACAAATTAAGGGTTCAAATTATGCTTTAAAATATTTTAAATTTCAAATGGCTCCGGGAAGATAAGAAATTATTACAATTGTCCCAGTCCCATATGACATTATTTAATGTGTGACAAACTATCAATAGGGTACCTACGAGGTAGGCGCCAAAAGTTTCCGTCATGGCTATGTTTCAGGGGTGATGGAAATAAAACGACAGTGTCATTTTTCAATATAGTCTCCTTCTACATCAATGCACGTCTCATATCTCATAATTATCATTTCAATACCTCTGGAAGAATAGTCCAAAGTTTTCTCTACAAAATGCTCGTATACTGCCTCTTACACCTCTTCATCACTTTTAAACCGTACCTTGAAGTTCTTTTTTGAGTTTGGATAACAGGTAATAGTCACTAGGGGCCAGTAGAGTGGGTGATCAAGCTCCACGAAGCCACAGTTCCTCACAGCAGTCTTGGAAACATTGTCCTGTAACCTCGTTCATTATCCAGATGTTGGAGAACACCCCAACTCAACTTCCCGCATCTGTTCTTCTTCATGGCATCACGAAATGGTCGAAACCTGTGCAGCAGGCCAGAGTAAGACTCCCCGTAGACAATCGAGGTTTAATCCCTGAAGTCTATTAGTATAAGATTCCTTTGAAATTCTAAAGAACCGTCACCATGGTCTTCTTGGTTGACCGGGTCACTCGGCCGCTTTCCGCCTGCCCTAAGCTATTCCATTAATTCTCATTTTGATAGAGGATCATAGCACGGGACCATAGTTTCATCTCCTGTGACGATGAACTCCAGTACTTCTTTCTGTTTGCCACGGCGAAGGTCCGAAAACGTTTCGCAACATGTTACGCATTTTTGCTTTTTAATTGCGGACAGAAGTTGGGGCACCCATCTTGTGCTGACCTTTTTCATGTGAAGGTGTTCATGAATAATGAGAGGAATGGTGGTGTCTGAAAGCCACAACCTTCCCAAGAGTTCCTCCACCTCCAAGGGCCTGCTTGCAGCACCTACTCCTCCACAAGAGAGACGGTCTCTGCAGTCATCACCTCCAAGGGCCGAAAGTCGCATAGCCCGCCTTCGATGTTCTCTCAGCCCAAACGAAACTGCTTAGCCCATTCCTTCATGGTGGAATATGAAGAGGATGCTTCACCATGCACACCACCCAAGGCCTGTTTAATAGACATCGTAGTAAGGCCTTCCTTGGTGAGGAACTTGATCACTCTCGATACTCGATTTTCACCATGTTGCAACTCGTCTAACTAAAGTTGACTTTTCTAAGAGACTGACTGACGTTGCCGGGTGAAACTTGTACATTCCTCAACTCATGGTTGGGACTACCTGACACTATAGTTGTTTCATTTCTATCACCCCTGGAACATAGCCAGGACGGAAACTTTTGGCGCCTACCTCGTACTTCAACATGACAACAGAAATTTAATCATCTGTTTTAGCGAATGATGTTGCGACTCTAGGAAATGGGCAAATTCGACCAAAGTTTATGTAAAAATTTAAAAGCGTTATTATGCGTAATCTCGTCCTAGGACCATACATTTGAATGTCGACTTTTTGACTCAATTTATGTTGCACCACACAGTCTCCAGATGAGCCCAACCCCATTGGCCTATTAGAATTAGACTATTAAATATATTATCCTGTGTATAAGCCTATAACCTTCAGCTTATTACATCATATGCCATTAATCATGGCTCAAGAGTATGTCGTAAACTTACCAATCAATTAATTTCAGTTACATCCAAGGTTGTTGAGCATCCTCACGATATGGCTTCTATGTCCAGGACATCTTGTGACCAACTTGACCGCACTGCTGGCAGAGTATGGTGTCCAGATGGTGTGTCCGTGTCCCAGCAGCATACCACAAACCCAATCTACATAATAAATAAAGTGCATTAGAGACATTATTATCCTGCAACTTAATTCGCCCCAATTTGACTGGCTCATCATTGGCACACAATGGTCAATTAACAGACTCCTCTTGACTAAGTTTACTTAATGAACTTCATGTGAACGGCTGTTAGTCTTGTTATTATACATACCGGTAGACTTCCTGATGCGGTGAAGGGGTCATACCCTGTCATACCACATCACACATAACCTGCACACTCTCCTCCTTCCATCAGGTAGAAGCTAGGAATGGTTGCCATTGGCCGATTTGCACCCACCCACCCACCCCCTCAGGACGTGCATTATCAGTGGCACTGACCTTGGGAAAACAGGAGAATCATTATCATGCAATGTCGTCTGGCAAAAATCAAAAGCTTAACAGAAAAATTGTGTTTTTGGCCCCTGATTCGTCGGTTTTTAATTAACAAAATAATGAAGATTTGGAGTCAGCTGCTAACTTTCTCCACATTCCAACATTGCCATATTTGATGAGCGAATTTGCAAATTTTTTCGTACTTGAACTGGCTAGAGCTGGAACAATATGAACTTTCCAGAATTTTAATTTTAATTTTTAGGACAATGGTAGATGATGGCAATTTTTTTTTGGAGCTGCATATTGTTCACGAACAATGAATTTATTTAAAAAATTTAAAATACGCAAGAGTATGGTTCAACAAAATATTGTATATCGTTTGCAGTGTTCCCACATTGTACAGCCGGCATTTATTTTATTAAATAATACATGTTACTTTCTAGAAGAGAGAGGGGAGGTTTGTTTCAAGAAGATAGTTGCCGATAGAAAACTGATGACTTCATATGCAAAACCAGCGCCTCTGAATGCGTAAGAAATACCATACCTTATGTGTATATACCTAACATTGTTCACTTGAAGAAAAAAAAATCGTCGTTGACTACCCCACTCCCAAGTATATCCGGCCAGTCTCGGTCAAACCCGCACAACTATACTTTCAGACCCCTTTGCTTCCATATAAACTTCATCCACTCAAGCAAATAATACGAATGTACTGTGCAAGATAATTTGCAATGCTTACGAAAAATGTCTAATAACCAGCGTACAAGTGTACGCATCACCGCGGGGGCCCTATATGCGCCGGGCCCGTAGCACGTGATACATGTGCTACTATGTAAAACCGTGACTGCAGCAAGGAAAACTGAGAGTTGAAAAAATATGTCGCAAAATCGGCGAAAGGAGCAGAAACCATCAATTTCAAAATGGTCAGAGGTGACCCAAAAGGTGGTCCCCACAACAACCTGTCTACTCTGCATCCGTGACATGAAGATGAACTTTTATGCAGAACTTCTCAAAGAATAACGGGGAATTCATGAAATCAGGACCTGCCCTCTTGACAATAGGGCAAGAAGAAACCACTCTTGATAGTACCGGAACAGGAAAAAGACTTGCTTGGGAGAAGGAATGGAAGAATTGGGCACATCAGATGTGGAATTAGTCAAGTTTAGCGATAAATTAGTCAGTATACAGGGACATCCATAATCAAGTACTGCAAACAAAGGAAGTGGCGTACCATCCCAATGTCTCACTAGAACCGTCAAACATGCACACAACATTATGGCGTGGGGATGCATGGGTAGTGTCGGCCTTGGCAACTTTCATGGCATCAGTGGCACCATCGATACAGCCACGTTTCAGGAGATTTTGAGAGAACATCCACTGTGTGTGACCTCAGTAGCCTTACATCTTACATCTGGATGTCAACTTAATATTTCTATGGACTTTGGATCTTGCCAAAACAGCGGAAGCAGACAAGGGGATTGACATTCTACGTGGCCTTGGAGCAGCCTGGACCTCAATCCGATTGAGATAGATGGGAAAATCATGAAGAAGGTACTTCAGAGGAAACATCCTTGCACCAAGGCATCCCTTGATGAGGGCCAAACTGTGGGAAATTCGGGACACCGCCACTCTAGCCGAGTGCCAGAGCTCATTCAACACATGTCGTGTTGTGTGGAGGCCTTCATTGCTGCCCATGGCAATGTCACCTGCTTCTAGGCGAACTTTGTGGCACGTTTAGCGCTCTGGGCGAACTCCATTGCTCCCCGGCACGCTAAATAAATACTGTCCTATTCATCTTGTTCCACTAACAAACACATTGATATCTCGCCCCAACATTGCTCTGCCATATGTGGCTCATTAGCATATAAGTTGTGTGATTAAAACATGATTCATTCTCAAGTAATTAGTATTTGTAACATCGACATGCAGGTCATTTTCGTGCTAGGCGAACTTCATTGGTGTTGGGCAAGTACCTGTCCAGCTGCGTTTACATGCAAGTAATTTATCAGCGATGCTGCAGCGATGTTTGGAGAGAAAATATCTTGTTACCATAATTGTTACTTCCGCTCAGCAATGTACATCACTGCAACATCGCTGATCAAATTGCTCGCATGTAAACACAGCTTTAGAGATGGGTACTCATAACATTGTATAAATGGTTTGTACTAAGATTGTAATGCTCATTGGGAAAATAAACATTACTTACTTTCTCACAGGAAAACCTTGCAAATGCCAAAAATAATGAATAAAACTGACAAGCTGACAAGGTTTGGCTGTAGTCACATTTTCCATTCCCTGCCACATATTCATTGCGAGCGGTATTATTTATGAAGACTCTTGGGCAATGTGTCAACCAATATTGCTGACTCCGGGGAAATTCCCTTTGGTGGAACTCACCTTCTTGAAAGCTCGAGCTTCTTCTATCGCATGGGCCTTCCGCCGCCAATACATCTCTTTCATTCGTCTGACAGGCCTCATGCTGTCCTCGCCATGAACTGCAACAAATCCAACCTGAATGGCCTTCCAAGCTTCCTCCTCCTTCCTGTACATTTGCGCATCTACCACCCTGCTTTCCACGACGGATGCCCACTGGGCGCTCAGTTGCAGAAGGGTCATCCACTCTTTAGGGGTCCAGCCCTCTCTGCCGCTTCACTTTCCTCACTCCCTGTGACCTCTATAAGAATAATACTCCTTGTGTTATGCAAACTAGGGTTTAGGGAGGTCATGCGCGGGTCATGCCAAGTTAATTTTCCAGTACTTTCCTGGGGCATCGCTCTACCTACTTTTTACGCCAAAAATCACACAGCACGAGGAATGACCCAGATATACTGACCTGTCTTGCTCCATTCTCATCAACACCGCATTGTCCATAGGCGGCGGCTCGTCTCCTTCACTTGTTTACACCGTTGCCGCTTCTTGCGCTCGCTCTTAATTCTCACTACTACGCTATCCGGTACTGGTTTGTGAATAGCAGCTACCAGAATATCCGCTGCTAATGGAGAGTCGAAAATTCCATTGTTGCTAATTTGCCATTACCTTGCATTGTGTGCACTGCGGCTACTGGTAATTCATCATGGAATGTATGCGACTTGTGGGCAATTGTGTTCACCACTTTGCGTCAAGTAGACTTTATTGCGTTACCTTGAAAATACAGCACAAGTTGTAGTACAAATCACAAAATTGCTCAGGGTAAGGCGACAGTATGTAAGTGTCGGTTGAACAATATTAAAATATGCTACAACAGCACAACAAATCATCAAATATTGTACCAAGTCTTGTCCATGACTATGGAAATATTACATAGGGCATGATTGCTGCGGAATACAAAATAAACTATAGTGTATACAATGTACTATGCACCGATTAAAGAGAATTAATAATGTCACAAAGTTATTCCTGCTATTACCAAATTCCTAATAGCAATACATCATATTGTCGATAGAAAATCTCGTTAGTTTTCTCCCTTGAACTTGTGATAGGTCAATCAAATCTCTATATTTTGGACTCTTTTGTAGGGCAAGACACCAAGTCACATTTGCACATAATAAAATAATGGAAACAACTTACAGTTGGACACAAAAGTTCAAAATTAATTATGAAGAATAAAAATTGGTGTTTCAAATAACTACTTGACCTCACACTTTTTGAATTTCGCACAATAAAAAACACAATATGAAAGGTACCATGAAAATGTTAGGTTTACTGACTGGACGCACCGGCAGATGAGTTGTCGTTGTCATATCCAGCATCCTTAGACTTCTTCTGGCAAGGATGCAGCATCCTTTTCAGGAACCTCCTTCCTGCTGATTCCCTCTTCTTCTTCGGCACCACCACACGGACGGTGTTCATCATCGAAGGAGGGACAAAGAGTGACCAAGAGTTGACAGGATACGGGTAGGGCTGTCCGATCAGCTCGTATTTGATAGCTGCCAGCAACTCCATCATGCATTTAGAATCGCAGGACTCCTTCGGGTATCTGATGGTGGTCTCATGCATCTGGACAGTGGTCAGCTTGGAGCAAAAGTCGGGCATCTTGTCCACCGTCGACTTGTCTGTCACATAGCAGTTGGTCATCCTGAGGATCTTCAGGTTAGGGCAGCACCTAATGGCAGCCTTCATGATTTCGTTGCAGTTGAATTTGAGCCAGAAGAAGTTTCCGACCAAGTTCAGCTCCTTCAGGACTGGTCCTGCCTTCTGGATCTGCCACACCACAAATGAGGTTGGGATGTGGTCGACTGCGGCGATGTCCATCTTCTTCCAGAGAGACAGGTTGTTCAGGACAATCCTCGACCAGTACTTGCAGACGCGAGGGACGATCATCAGCTTCTCATAGGTAGTTAGGTACGAGAATAACACCAATATCTCGTCGTAAGTCAGCTTCTGGTTGAACAAACTGGTTTCTTCAGGGGCCTCCTCTTCCATCTGCACATCATTGGCTGCCATCTTGGATTCGCTTCCTATAATTAAAATGTTTGCATATTTGGTTTCTGGTTCGAATAAAACATTGCGTATTTAGTACAATGATCATTCAAACAAATTACATCTAGGTCTGCACTCATTAAATCATCATTGTTATGAAAGCACATTAAATGTTGCATAGGCCTACTATCGAGCTACTATAAATTGCGAAGATAAAAGATTCAGTTGGCTTGGCATTATTTATGAAACCTATAATCTGTTAATGTCAAACCAACAGGTGGCTTGACCGTTAGAGTCTGTTGGCGACGAGACGCTTGGTCATTTAGGTGGTCAAAACTGCACGAAATTGTCACTTTATCATTCTTCCTTGTGTGTCTGCGACTTTATCACTCACAGTCAGTGTGAGTGGTAAAAATTAATGGGAAAGTAACAACCCCTTCTTATCCGTTTCTTATTATCACACTTTAATTAGCCTACTTTGACGGCTAACCTGCTTCCCCGTGACTTTCATGCAAACCTCTGTCGTTGACCATCCTAATCTGGTCTAGGTGACAAAACTATTTCCGGATGCAGTACATACGTAATATTACAGTTACATTTAGACAGCATAGCAGCACTCCTAACTTATAACAACGCCCTGTCCCACTTAGCTGCCCCCCCAGTCCCTGTCCCACTTACCTTGTGATGTCCGAGCTACTCAACCTCGACCTGCCTAGTGCCCCTTGGCTGTCCTTTGCTGGACAAAAGATGGAGAACGTCTGCACACTGTCAAGGCTTCGGTGTAAAATGGGAGCAGCTTCCAGGGGACAAAGGTTCCGCAGGATGACACTTTTTTTATTTGAAGGAAGTTGTTACATTTTTGCAGCAGGTGGCTCCACTCTAAGGCTCAACTCAACATCCATGATGCCAGGCGATTTTTTTTTTCTTTTCGTAATAGAGTGAAACTACTTATCTATAGTGGACACTGGCCTCTTCCTTCCAAAATATTTATCAAGCATATTAGTGACATAAGCGCAAATTATATTAAGAGATACACAGTTAAATTTTGTTAGACGGTGACATTTATTGGCTTTACACACGTTTATAATTTTGAACATGACATTAATTTTTCAGAGAGGGTATGCTTGCATTGTCTTTAGTGGTGTGGAACCCTCCTCTACTTTTCTTAAGCCCAGGCTCCCACCTCTTCTTCTACTTTCCGGACTTCATCGGGACAGGCACGTACGTCTTAAAGTCATCAGGCATGTCTTCCTCACGGTACAGCTTGTCGGCGAAGTACACCCTTCGGATGCGGCAGTTGGCGTGTATCTGCACTCGCAGGGTCTCGACGTAGTTGGTACCGTAGGCTCGACGGGTGAAGTCCGCAAGGTTGAACTGGATCTGGTTCCATCCGTGGTCCAGACGCAACGGCATGGCACAGACGAACAGCTGAACTCTGGTTCTCAGATGGTACGTAGAAGCTCGGAAGCGTCGACGCAAATGTTTGTCATCCAGGATCTGGACCTCAACAGTGACGTGCTTCTTGATGTTCTTGATCATTATGTTCAAGTAAGGAAGCTCAATGCCGAGGGTCTTCTGGTTGTCTGCTGGGCATGTGATGAAGGTGGTGGCGACGTTGACGCCCAGGATGTCCAACACCGGATGCAGGATGTCATTGTCGACTAAACGCTTGACATGTCCTTGCCTCACCTGCTTGTCCCAGATCTGCAGTGGCTTGTTGCCGAGGCTGTTAAGGATGGACAGGAACCCGGTCTGGAACGAGTTCTTGAACATGGTCTGATTGGCCTCCTCCATTACAATCACGGGCACTGAGGCGGCAGGTTTTAGCACCGGGTTTTTCTCGAGCTGTGCTTGGTCCTTTACCCGTCCGTTTGTTCCGGACAGCGTTCCGGACTTTGCTCGTTGGGGAGTAGATGGAGCCATGGTGGAATCTAACGGGCACAGTGCAGGACAAGGATGTTCGCCCTGGGACCCAAGAAGCACCCCAAATAAAATGTGACTAGCAAACGTTCGGACAAGTCGCCTTGGAAACCACACGGAAACAATACTGGATACTGATAAATTGTCACCATATTGCACCATTGTTTATATTTCCTTAGTTATTATTTCAACAACAAATGAAATTCACATAATTGAGTCAAATGTACGACATGATTTTGCATACTACTTTCCGATAAACAATACCTGAAGATCTTCTTGGTAGTCAAAATCCAACGTGTCATGAGCTAGTTCGTCGTGAGAGTACCAGACTTCGAGTTTCTTTAAAGAAGGTGATCTACTTTTCATGAAATTTTTCAGGCACATCATGCTCAGGCCTTTGTAAGTTATGGTAAGTGTATTGAGCCTCCTGCAGTTATCAGAAATGGCGTTAAGGCAATCGTTATTCAAGTTAATCTCGGTAAGATCCAAATGTTCTAATTTGCCAACCACATGACGCCTGCTCAGGAATACATGCATTGTTTCAGGATTCACGTTTGAAGCCCTTGATATTTTCAGGTGATGAAGGTTACCTAGTATCCCAACACCATTGAGCAAACTATTGTTGGTCATGCCCATTGCAAACTCAATTTCGAGTACTTTTATCTGTTGAAACCTACCCAACAACAGACATAGATCTGGGGTAGTAACTTCGTCAATGCATAGTTTTTCCAGCTGTTGCCCAATACTGTACAACAACAGTGTTAAACAATCAGCAGGTAACTCATCGATCATTAACTCCCTCAGATTGTGGTAATTCCATGGAGGACCTGGATTAGCCAATGAATAACTGGTCTCATAGATGCCAGAATATACTGATAGCTTCTGCAACTTTGGACACCGAGAAAAGGCTGAGATCAACCCCACTACATTACTTGAAAGAAACATGTCCATTTCTATCGAAACAAGGCTCTGACAACATTGGACTAATGATTCTAACACCTCAGTCCCACTGATACACTTTTTCAAACTCAACTCTTCAAGTTCGGGACAGCTTGTGGCAGCAGCTCTTACAATGTCCTCACAGTTGAAGTACAATCCACAACCGGTGACCTTTAGTGTCTTGAGGAATGGAGACCTTTGCAGTTGGGCCACAGAGAGGTTAGTTGGGATGTCAGATGACAATTCCATTGTCTGCCAGAGACTGGTATCGTTGAGGACAATATCTTTCCACTTCTGGCATACATGTGGAATGACCAACAACTTATCTTTTGTAGACAGATATGAGAAAATTACTGCCTTGATTTTATGTTCAAGTTTAGTGTTGAAAAAGTCAGTCATCATGAGGCTGATGGATGTGATAAGATAGTGAATCTGAAACATACCAGAAAATAATGCACTTTATGTACAGTAGGTAAAGACACTACTCATTTTGTGAGTATAAACTGTGCTCTCTTACCAAAGTAAACAATCTGGTGGGCAGTGTTGAAGTGAGAGCTGATTGTAGTCCGAATGATGTCAAGTCCCACATGTAAAAAAAAACAGGAATCAAAAATGAGTCAACGTGTCAAACAGATGTGAATATTCAACGCAATAATTAATGAGTCCAATTATTGGAAAAAAAATTCTTTAATTCACTTTTGGACGCACCAGTTATTGTTACACATTGTGCACAGAATTCCAGGTCCAAAGTAATTGAAGACCTCTGGGAAAGAACGATCAAGGTCCACCTTTTGTCAAAAATGTGTTACATACCTATCTCAGAAGATAGTTTCAATAGCGTAGAATATGGTGGTTTGGTCGTGGTTGTGGAGTAATAATAAGCATAGGTCACTATGGAAAACCCCGAATGTAGGCTTTACATTAAAAACCTTATGAGCCTTCGAAATTTGAAATTGCAATATATGTTTCACCTGATGTGGACCTTCCCGAGGTCTTCAATTGCAAAACGCATGTCTGTTGAAATTGTATTGTCTCCAATGCTGTTAAAATTATTGTTCTGTAATATGAAAAAAGGCAATAATATGCTCTGAATATGATTAATTGATTATGATCACGACCTGGCTGTATATTTTTATTTCATCAAATTCAACAATGCGTAAACACCATGTTTCAACAAAATACCTTACTTCAATCAGCCCTTTATGTGTGGAAGAAGGAAACATTCTCAGCTCAAAATAACACTTTTACCTACTGGCAATAATTTTGGAACGGTTAAGAATGTTGAAAACACAAACATTTTCTCTAGGAAGTTGATTTCACCTGAGTGCTTCATATCAGTACATGTTACATTTGATGTAATTTTTGTAGCAATAACTTCACAACGTACTGGAGTACTAATATTGTACGCCAAACAATATTGCATGAGCATGAAGGGCAATAATATATTTATGGGGAATCCTCCCAATTTCGAAGGATTAGACTACCAATAGAACGTATAACATGAGTGCGTAACTTTATCCTAAATATTCAAGAGAAAATAGTTGTAATTTTAGTAACGCCCATGAAGGTGACCTGAAGGTGACATGAAGGCCACTAAGGTGACACCTGGTGTGCACGTCAGGAAATTAAGTGCATCACATACGGTGTAAGTGATGCCATCGTTTAATACGAAAAATACTCCAGACACGGCAAAAAAAAATCGATCCAGTCACGTGACACATGGACGTATCCAGGTTAGCACATATATTTTGTCNGGAAATTAAGTGCATCACATACGGTGTAAGTGATGCCATCGTTTAATACGAAAAATACTCCAGACACGGCAAAAAAAATCGATCCAGTCACGTGACACATGGACGTATCCAGGTTAGCACATATATTTTGTCTCACCTTTATGTTGCTGATTGGACCGAACTAGAGACAAATATTCTGCTAATATATGGGTGCCAGTAAGATCCAAGTACTCTTCACTGCAAACCACCAAGCAATGACGTGTCCTGAAATTCTTCTGTTCGCAGTCTTAGAGCTGCTGGATCGTATTTCAAATGCTCCAGATAAGAAACCCAGCCGTCCAATGACGCCTGAAAAACAATGAGGGTGTTGTCCAATCCCTTACAGCCGGATCCTTCCAGACAGGGCCAAATATGAGCTCAACATTTTGGAGAAAAACAAGGCGTGTACTCTGACTGTTCAACCATGACGTAACCTCTGTTGCCATTGTGGCATACCTATAGTAATATCAGCAATGATGACATCACTTTCTTTGAATATAATTGAGTGTACGTCATGATGTGAAAAGTCATGAATTTCGACCGACATGAATTTACATGTAGAGTATGTATGGGTCATATTTATCATGAAAAAGTAAACTTGATTGGAATTTTCATTTATTTATTCAGTCATTTCTGGAGATACATAAGCGGACACACATCAAAACTGAAGTAACTAATGGTATCATTTCCCAAAGCAACAATGACAACGACATGATTGTGGCAAACCGAACAGTGTTCATGTGGATAAGCAGGGTAATGCATAAAATAATGCATAAAATGCACAAAAAGGATATAAGACCTTCCAGTCAACAGGTGAACAGCTATTGCAAAAATACAATAAAAATTATATTTACGGAAGCCATTCCATTATTATCATTGCAGGATTACTTTACAGGCATACCTCGCATTACGTATTGAATTTTTATTAATTGTCATCACTTTTGAAAATTTCGTCGCTCTTACGACGCACGCACACATCGGCTGAGGATAATATTTTACGCATTATTGCTACCGCTATTTCGTACTCATTAGCAAGTGAATAAAGCCAGTGATTCGCTGTACGACAATATTAGATTAAACTGGTGGTCTGGAATTGAACCCTCCGTAATATTGAGATATGCCTATATTCATTTCTAAAAGTGGTAACATATACACTTTCGTGAACTACATGCTGAACTGAACGTTACTCATGCAATATAATGCGTCAAAGTAGACAGTAGAGTACTTGAATATGCCAGGGTAGATATAGGGTACAATCACCTAAAGTGTGCCGTAACAGGTGTTAAGTCACTATAATTTCTTTTATATAACCCAGTATTTCAAAGCTGAAGAATATAAATGTGAAATAATAACATAATTATTGTATACACTTTGTTAGCCAACTACAGTGCTCTATTAGAATCAAATCTGCAGAGCATGTTGGACAAATGAGTACTGTCGGTACTGTACTGTACGGAAATGGTGAGGAGTACTTGTCGTACATTCCATGTCTGATACAGTGTAATAACTAATCATAGTAAATTTCTGGATCAATGCTCAATGTCCACCTGATGGTGTAGCATTTAGCAAACTTTCTAAACAAAAAATTAGCTGCACAATCACAAAAAGCGTAGCCTAACAAAAAAAAGTACGGTACCTGAGAATAAATGACATTCAAAACCAAGTCTTGTATGGAGGTAATTAATTGGAAAAAATTATCACATTAAAGTAGACCTTCGGCCAATTAAAAATAAGTCATTAAACACAATAGTTTCATTGAAAATAATTCGATTAATTTATCGTATATAACTGCTTCAAAATAATATTTCTTGCCCAAGGAGCATCTGAATTATGGTACACGTGTGTAAATTTTGATTTTGTTAATCACATTCTCGTCAGGCCGTACTTATTAACTAATGAAACGAACACAAGCCATTCACAGGCATCGTGGATTCTCACAGACTCACAAACAATGCCCATTCCTGGCAACACACACCATGCAATTCTGTACAATATTGCCACCAATTGGACGCCATGCTCAAAATGTTGGAAAGTAACATTAGAGTTTTTAAAATAGAAATAATACAGTTGAACGCGAATATTAACCTATGTAATCATGTTGTTATAATACATCGATAATAATGGCTTAGGGTGCCATATACAGGACAAGACAAAACACGTAATGACCAGGTAATGACAATATTGTTATACAGGGTGTTCCAAATATGGTCGTTTTCAGTTATATAGCTAATATAGCGGTTATTTTTGTGTAGTTTGTTGAGCCCTGAGCCAGGTCACAAGCTACAAAAAAAGAACAGCTTCGAACGAAATTTTTTAAATTGAGTTCAAGTTTGAGCTAAACTTAGTCACCCGCATGCTTGGAACACCCTGTGTATAACCTCATCATGTTTAGATTATTATAATACTGTGCATCATTAAAATAGATGGCGCGATGGCCACTCCAAACAGAAAAAAACTGGCTATACCCAAACTAATATAGCGAACTAATTTACATCGTAAGCAATACATTGCGTCACAGCCCTAGCATGGACAATCATAATAATATTATCAGGATTTTACGACTACTAATATTTACACAAATCTTTGTAAGACTTGCTCTTTCTTCAGAAAAAATATATTCCTCACCTTAAACTAACAAAGAACGGTACTGACTAATTTTGAGTTTTGTCAGACCAATACTGTGCATATTCACCTGGTTCGTTGTCTAACATCATTCTCTTTCAAAAGAAATGCTCTATCAACAACTACAGGTCACTTAATTTTCCCGTGACATAGGTTGACTGCTCTTGGAACATGTCACCAAAACTAAATTATTACATTTAAACGCAACATTAGGGCCTTAACACCTTACAACCTCATTGCACGTGAACATGAAAGTTCTCCAGAAAGAGTACGCTAGTGAGAAAAATATTACCTTCTCTCAAAATTAGTTTACAGTCTATTTACCCCACTACCAATAGCACCAAATATTGTGGAATTCTTTTTTCAATCTCAATAATTCTTAGAAAAAAAATTTCCGTCTAGTTGAGAAACCTTTGAGTCCCCAATCAATGTGAATTTTCCCCCAACAAACGTTGATTGTACAAACAATTAAAATGAATTCGGTGAAAATAATGGGAACTTTTCAATGACAATGAGGCTGCAAGACTCAAATTACTAAACTATGCAACAATTCTATTTTTTTTCCACAAAAGGCAGAGGACACAAAAATGATATCAGTGACATTCAAAATCAATTTCGGCATGTAGGAAATAACGCCCGCACTATTTAAAAAAATAATCCATTAAGCTTTTATGAAACAAAAAATTAATTTGAAGCAACAATTACGTAGCAAATCCAATTAACGAATAAACGTGTAATAAAAGATAAGCTTTCTTAGTCCAAAAACATCTGAATTACTGACATGTGCACCTTCGATTTTGATAATCACTTTCTCGCTTACCAACTATCTAATTAAAAAGGACAAACAGAAGCCATTTTTGGGCAGCATTGAGACACAGGCTCACATGCAATGCCCATTCCTGACAACACACATCATGCACTGTACAAGTCACAGTAGCAGAGTACTTTCTTCTATTATTAGAATGTTGCAGAATAACTTGCAACAAAGAATTCCTATACAGATTATTAACTCATACATTGTTAGTAACGAGCACATGAGACAACACAAAACACTGGCATCTACTGAATCAAACTATGATTTCTAGCTATTAATTGAGAGAGAACTGCTCCAAAGCAATAATTAAACTGCTCTTTTTCTATCACTACATTCTACTATCTATATACGTCTTACATTATTTTGTTAAATAAAATTGGCATAATATTTAGCATAATACTTCAATGCACTATATCGTTTCATTGATTGTATCTAAACTGGATTAACGTCAAGAGACAAATTGCATTCATTAATTTAAAAACATCCAGAAAATATTTTGCAGATAAGAATTACTATGCTTCAAGAGCTGCAGTTAACATGATTTAATTAATCCTCATTGCCAATTATACTTTATGCTCCTTGAAAGTGTGGCATCAAAATTTAATTTCAGTCGCTCACTCCATTTTCAAATAGCCACATTTTTTTAAAAACAATTCACTACTGACTACTACGATATTGTTAAAGAAAATAAGCCAAAGAAAATGCAAACGAAATTGTTGTAGTGACATAGCGCAGGATGACATTGCGTAACAGAACCTGCACAGCACTCAGGAATGTGCAACAACAGATATTTCAGCATGACGTACCCATTTTTAATAATAAAAAAACAGAATGAAATAATTTGCAACATTACCTAAGATTTCTTTTAAAAAACCTCAGTCAACATCTCTACTTTGACGCGTTATATGCAACAAGTTGTTCTTACATAACAAGTCCCAACAAAATGAGGTGACAAAAACAAAACACCTCTCTGCATGTGATTATAATGTGAAATCTCTCCAGAAAGACTGCACCGGTTTCACAAATTACCCGAAATATAAATGATTTCCCCAGAATATTTCCCCACCTTCAGTAGCACTTGGATGCTCTTACGATTGACTCAACAACTCAATGCACAATTAAAAGTTTCAGTAAATGTTGTATTAATAATTCTTCAGATTTAAGTTAATGTTATTTTCAAATTAGCAACACAATGATTGGATTTGGTCAACTGGGGCAAGTGCAACAAGCGTATACTAATGTAGAAAAAGGCTAGACAGGAAGACTAACGAAACCGATGTTCCCAACCACATCCCACTGGTATCACTCCTCTGCTCCTTCACCAGTATTCTTCTTCACCTCCCCCTCCTCCAAGTCTCCCTCATCAGGAGCAGCCCCATGGACACCCCCAGGCCTGCCCGAGATGCCAAAACCATTGAACTTAAAACCCCCATTCCAAGGGTCATACATGGGTACAAAACGACCATTCCCCAAAGGACGGCTGGAAACATTCCGACCTGGTGGTGCCGATGGTACGAAGCCTCTCTTCTTGCGTAGTAGACTGCTGCCCACCGGGGCAGGCTTCGCACCAGCAACGTAGGTACCGTTGGCTGCAGGGTACGGAGGTGCTGGATAGGCCTGGGCAGGAGGTCGGCGGTACGAGGCAGGACCATTGTATTTCCGTATGGGGAATGTGGGCGGCGGCATGGCCTGCGAGTAGTATTGCGGAGGTGGTGGTGGAGGAGCCATCATGATGGTGCCTGCACCCTGGACACGAGGTGGGATGACCGGTGGGGTCATCATGCTTCCTTCCATGCATATGCAGGTTGTTGGCCACATGGGCTGGGAGGGTGCAGAGGCACTGCGGAGTGGCGGTTGAAGAGCCATCCCATTGAAGCAACAGTCCTGATGGGAGTACACTCCTGGTCTGACGTGGACCGGAGGGTAATTGTTCCAGTTGGACAATGCAGGGAATGGAACCAACCATTCCGCGGTAGACGACGAAGAGCAACGATACGTGCCCATAGCTGCCTGCCTGAAATCAAAACAATATTTTTCAAGATGTAGCTCCCCAGCCCTGCCAGAAACACTACGATGGGAAGTCAAAATGTCCGACAGAAATAGTGCAAATTATGACATGTCATCCTGCAATGTTTGACCTCTGTGCCGCTGTGGAGGACACACGTGAAGCAATCACTGCTCACTGCGCCCAGGATTATCTCTGCAACCGAATCCGACGGTTCCGGAGGATGCAGGTGGTTTGGCAATTAAAAATCAGTGCTATGCGACACTTTCTCATGTAGTTCATGGTCAAAGGTCCGGTGAATCAGCACTTTATCATCATGCACTTTGGGAGTGACCATGAAATGACAAGATTGCAGAAATAAACTACACGTGGCTAACCAGTAATTTTGGGCCCTTTACTTCGACACTTGCACTGCATAAAGTGCATAAAATTCAGTTTAAATTATTCCGAATTGCATTATTCATGCTAGGAATTTCATTTAGTAAAAGGAATGTCTCATTAGAACAATTAATAATGTTGTTGGCACCATCGCAAATGATTATACCCACTTTTAGCAGGCCAGAACCCACCATTTTCATGCGTTAGAAAAGATGGGTCACTGCAATATGATATTATCAAAATAACATATTGATAAGTTGCAAAAGTAACTGCACCAAAGTTACTATTCAAAAAAGCAGCTTATGGTGAAATTGCTAATCGAAACGATCACCTCTCAAGGTGCACGCTGTTTCATTAGCCTACATTATGTAATGATGTAATGATTGTATCTAATGCTGGATTTAATATCATATTTAACCTATCGGTGATACCGGGCAACGTCTTTTACATTGCCATAGTTTTAGAAGGTGTACCGGTACATTTCGACTACATCTCGCAGAATTTATTAGTCTAGCGCTCTAGCCAATCAAAAGACGAAATAGGCCTACTAATTTCAATCATTTGCAGGAAACGATGAATCGGTCAATTTTTCTTACACTTTTGCTGTAAATCGACAAAATTCTTCACCACTTGCACTCCAATATTGTGCCGTAAAATGTGCCAGCCCGAGCTAGGCCTATCACACCCTAGAAGCTATAACTGCCCTGTTGGGGTCACTCTCACATTAAAAGGTGAGCTTTCATCATTTCTAAGTCCCATCGACATCCCGTGTCTCTACTGCATCGTAGTAACTGACCATTCTCTCTGACACTTGTCTACTATCCCTCTCCGGACACCTATGTCTGGACATTTTGTCAAACATTGCTGGATGCGCTCGTGAATGCAGATGTTTTACTCGACAAGTATTACTTGCTACATTACAGTTGCTCTTAAAACAACCTAACTTCGTGCCTAACCTCTTCACAACCCCCTTGAAACCGTCCGTTCTTCCCTCCTATCTGACCACGCACTGTCCCGTTTAGCCCCTCACGTCCCACTTACCTTGGTCAGCGATTCTCTGCTGTCTCAACTCTGTTGCTGTCTCCCGGTGCAAGTTTTGAGATATGGGCGTTGTCTTCTTCTGATGGAGCGACACAGGTGACGATCTGACTGCGATGAGCTTCAGGAAGAAAATGGTGGCGTCTCAACACCCCCACACCCCCACATCGTCAGGGGAAAGGGGACAAAAGGTCTTGGCGAAGATCAATTGCCACTCTTGCAGGTAGGAGTCACCACTGGGAAGGTTCAACATTCTGGGACACTCTTTGTTGCTAAGCGGATGTGCTTTGTCGCAATTTTTGAATATTTCGTGGCTGTTGAAGATATTTGTCCCATTTAGTTGATGGCTTTTAATCAATGCTTCATTGCGTTACTATAGTTTTCATCAAATATAAACCTTGCATTCATGATCTACCTTGCAATTTTGATCTTGACTTTTTGATACAGTGCATTCCAGTTGAGACTGTTTTTATTTGCAATATGTAGTTATAATTAGCCGAGATTGCATTCCAACAGTACGTGACAGTATGTTTGTACAAGTATGTAGGCCAACTATTATGATGACGTTGTAGCAGTAGCATTTCTCAGCTTTCGCAAAAATTTAAACGTTCCAAGATGTTCTGACTAGGTTTTTGACAATAAAATTCAATGACCTTTTCTCATTCGGATGGGTCTCATCAGGCTGCGAGGTATGTAGGCCGTGACAAAAGTATTACCACGATGCCTAATCGTCAATAAACAATGGCCACATAACTATATCGGCAACCCTGCTGAAGCTGTAGACCGACAATACTTTAATATGCAGTTTCGCGATGGGCGAACAGTAATTTTCGGTAATTTTGAAATAAACTCAAAGTATAGTCTCCTAGGCCTACATGCTACATCTTTTGTACAGAAATTACATTACCAGCTTAGAGAGGTACCGCAATTAGTGTTTCCTATGGAATTTGCAAATTATTCGACCCTGATGCTCGAGACCCCAATGGATGTCACGACCCACCGGGCTTACAGTAGATAGACGATTCCTCTGTATACTTTGTCAGTTGCATTCACCTAAGCTTTGCGACCTTGAACAACCTTGTTGACATTTTCTCATTTTTACCTATTTCAACAAGTTGAACATGCATTTCGTGCAGTTTAATTCCATATGGAGGCTTAGAATAAGCTCTGGCAACAACCGTTGCTGAAATGAGCTTTCAGAGCAAAATTAATTGGGTGTTTGGTGAAAACGAAAAGCGGGGGTGGGTGGGCGAGGAGGCTTCATGACGCAAAGGTTGGGAAACACTGAACTACAGTATACTGTAAAATTATGGTAGTACACAAGAGGATACAAGATGTATTAAAACTCCAGAATTTCTCGCTGCTGCTGGTGCATTACAGTTCGTACAAATTGTGGCTTTGATAACATTCAAATGTTTTAATGTACAAAGGTCTATTGCACTTGTTGCTCGAAGAACAACAAATAACTGTAAGTTTATGAAAGTTGCATAGTTTGTGGGTGTTTAATTAATCCTTTCATTATTCATACAATATGCATCCAAAAAAGAGTTTCGGTTTGGAAAATTTGGATAATTATTGTTTGAAAAATTGAAAAAATTAAAATATATGATTTTCACTCCGTTTTTCATTAGTTGAATATCCCGTGCGATTTTTGACCTAATTTGCGTATTCTGACACGAACACACGTGCACAAGGTGAGGTGGACAGTTAGTTGTTTTTTGGGGGCATGTAGTTCAAATACGAATACATTTCTGTTCAAGGTATTAATCGACAGCAAGTGCGACAGCAACAGAAAAGTGTATGGGGTACTAGCTGAGAGATTTGGCACCATCGTGGAGCTGAAGAGCAGGAAGGAAGTGATATTGTCGGCAGGAGCAATTAGCTCTCCACAGCTGCTCATTTTGTCCGGAATTGGACCTGCAGAACAACTGAATTCTTTGAAGGTACGTGTATAATTTTGAAGTGCTTTGTGTTTTCAAATAAAATTTATAGGGATGAATTCTTTTCTTCAAATCAAACCCAAATATGTACGTACCAAATATTCAACCAGTCATTTTCTTAGAGGAAACAATGACAAAGAAACCAAATATACCCAAGTTTGTTGACTACCTTTACTGGAAGAGGAATCCCATACGTATCCCTTAGCCATTACTAGCAGATGAGTGTATTCTAAGAACAAGGTACGAGGGGTGTTACATAAGTTCGTGGTTTCAAGTAGACATACGCGAGACATGACAAAGAAACAATTTTATTTCTCAACATAGTCCCCACACCGGTCAATACACTTTGTCCATCTTCGTGGCAACTTCTCCAAACCGCTCCGGTAGAAGGAAGAATCTCATCCCCCCCCCTCCCCCCAAGACGTCCTCCACAGCTGCCTTGACCTCTTCGTCACTCCCATGGAGTCGACCCCGCAGGTGTTTCTTCATGTTCGGCCGTTCGGGAACAGGTAGAGGTACCCAGGTTTCATCCTGTGTGACCAGAGGAGCGTAAAATCCTTCTGCATCAGCATTCAGCAGGTCCAAATTCGATTGTGACATCTCCCGACTTCTGTTCTGGCGACAACATTCGGGGTACCCATCGTGCTGACACCTTCCACAGGCGCAGGTGGTCAGGTAGTATGGTGTGGATGAAAAATGTTGAGATGCCCACCACCTCAGAAAGGTACCTGATAGTCAGTCTTCGGTCTTCCATCACTAGTTCCTCCACTTTGGCCACATTTTCTTCAGTGGTGGAACACACGGGTCTTCCGGAGCGGGGGTCGTCTTCTAGGCTGTCTCGGCCGTGTTTGGAGAGGGCAGTCCACTTCTGGATCATGCTGTAGGATGGTGCATCGCCAGCCAATGTATTCTTCATGTCCTTAAAGATGTCCTTGGCACCCATTCCCTTTGCCACCAGGTACTGGATGACCGCGCGATGTGCGATGTTCGCCATCTTCACAAGATGCTGCGCACCCTTTCACATCCGAATTATTTCTGAACCCAAGGACTTTGACACCTATGTCAATTGGGTGGATATAGGGGTTTGAAGGGTGGCTCGATTTAATGGCGCTGTTTAGCTTCCGCTACTCAAAGTAAAAATAAATAAATCATAATGATGCATCTGACAATGGCTTAGTCTTGCATGAGTGTGGTGGTGAAACCTGCAGTGAGAAATGTAAGACAAATGTTCTTTCCAAAAAATAACCTGATCGTGTAAGGGGAATTTATGTACTTATAGCTTCTACTAGGAAAACCCTCGCTCCGCTCGCATTTTCCTAGGGCGCTGGCCTAGAAAACCACTCGCTCCGCTCGCTCTTTTCTAGGCCTGCGGCCTACAGTGCCCACCATA
This sequence comes from Catajapyx aquilonaris, assembly GCA_000934665.2. Classification (NCBI taxonomy): domain Eukaryota; kingdom Metazoa; phylum Arthropoda; class Diplura; order Dicellurata; family Japygidae; genus Catajapyx; species Catajapyx aquilonaris. Next base: position 19,931 of record JYFJ02004652.1, on the reverse strand, counting down.
TTTTCAATCGCTTCGGACTTATTACCAGTGATGATGCCAATCATATTCAAACCCCCCATCCCCACCCGTTCCTCCGTGCATTCACATATCCGTGATTCCCTATACCCTGCGGCCTGCAACCAATCTGGAATCCCACCTTTGCATTGGCTGGGAAATATGCATTTGCCCACCTCAACATACAAATACCTTTGCAAATTTTTTTTAAAAAACTCCAATTTATTATTGTATGAACAGAAATTCACAACCTCTACCGCCGCCTCTACTCGCATGCACTCGCACACATGTATCTAAATAATTATATGCACCCTTTCGGACCACGTTTTCCATAACTGCTCATGACTTCCTTTTATTATAAACAGCCAATGGAACTTGGCAGTGTTTGTATTAGATCAGTGTTTCCCAACCTGGGGGTCGCGAAGCCTTCGTCTCCGTGGGGGTCGAGGGTGGCCGCGATTATTTTAATAAATTAAAAAATAACTACAATTTAAAAAATAATATTAGATGATCAAAAACTGGTTTCATTCTTCCCGCCACTTTCTTTTGACGTTCTCGGCCTATCCCCGGGTTCAGTGTTGAATATCGCGGCTAATCCTGCTTACCAACTCTCCCCACTGGGGATGCCAGTACTGCAGTCAGATGTGAGAGGACCGTGACTCAATAACCACTTCCCTTGCGGCGAGAAAAGAAAGCAAGTGTTACCGAAAGCATCCAAGAGGTGGCGTTGGGGGAAGGGAAAAAAAGGAACGGCACCCCAACTCCACCTGTTGGGTGCTTTTGGTACCACTGCTTTTTTTCTCGCCGCAAGGGAAGTGGACATTGAGTTACGGTCTTCTCATCTCTCTCGACGGGAGCAGTAAGGACCCAAGTAAGGACCTCGTTTAAAAAAAAACGAAATTATTTTACTTTGTTAATAAACGTCCATGGAGTTATTGGCACCACTGATAATCCACATCCCGACCTTGGCCAATGTTCGATTCGGTTTGTTTACGGCACGTTCCATTCCCNTCTCCCCCTCCCCTGTTGTGAGGTCACCGTGAAGACGTGGGTGGAGGAAGGTGGAAGGGTGGAGGGGTCTTCACGGGAGAGGAGAATGATGTGTCCTCGTTGGTGTCCAGCAAGCGACTGTGGCGTTCTTCTACCCATTGCGCATGCTCGGAAGGGGGGCCAATCGGAGGCGTCGTGGTAACAATATGTCCAGGGAACAATGAACGGGGGCCAATAGGAAGCGGTGGCGGGAACAATATGGGGGCGGACCAATCAGAGGGCTTATACATAGTCCGCAAGCATTTTAATATTATAGACTAGGAAAACCCTCGCTCCGCTCGCCTTTTCCTAGGGCGCAGGCCTAGAAAACCACTCGCTTCGCTCGCTGTTTTCTAGGCCTGCGGCCTGCGGTGTAGGACATGTTCTTAATGATGCTCACCCAACAGTTATCCTCATCATACCCTCCCCCCTCTCTCCCCCCTTCTTATATTAAACCTTTGACGGCTAAGTACATCATAATTATTATGATGTCCGGAGGGTTTTTGAATTTGGTGCGCGAGGATGTGCATAGAGAAGGCGAACTTTTCAGTGCCAAACCCGGTTCAATATGCTCCTGCCATCTCTTGGACGGTGACTCAACTACCATAGCAACTCCAGATCCCCCCCCCCTCCCCCCTGTTCCCGCCAAGTCGAGTCGTATATGCCAAGGTCACGTTGCTGCCACGTGATCGCTTATGTAAACATGTTCCCTCAGTACAGGGTGCCCGTAAAGTATGGACTGGAGAGTTTGTTTTTTAAGTTACCCCGTGATAAGGCGGAGCCTTTTTAGGGGGGTGGAATACCACCATTTCACTCCATTTTTCTAGATTTTAACTTCAATATCCAGTGCAAGGAGTCAAGGATGTAGGGTAGGGGTAGGGATTTTTGGGGAGGGAACATAGGTGCAAGTGCAGGATCTGTAAAGGGGTCATGTGCTGTTCCTCAGGAGGTTCGGTTGCCAGACACCTCCTTGGTGCAGGTTATAGAGACCCTCCTGACGCAGGTGAAAGGAAAGTTCCCCAGGCGGGGATCGAACCTGGGGCCTTTCACTCAGCAAGCCGAGACGTTACCATCTCGGCCATCTACACCTCCCCGACCCTTAGGAGTTTATCATAGTACAGTGTTGTGGTAATATTATGTAACCATAAGAACAATGTACCATAGTCACTGAGTAACTGTACAGTGCATATCGATAGAACCTGCCACAAGGCACCAGGAAACACAGAGGAAAGAAGAGCAGGTATACGTTCGTGTGTTTGGTCTCAGTCAGAAGCGTTGAAGTTATGCCTTCATGTTCAGATTGTGTTGTCATCAAATATATATATTTTTAAATTCTGATACAAAATTTTCAAATGTACCGTAATTTTAAAACCGGGGTTAATGCGAAACGGCGTAAAATGGAGCTGCTTAAAACGGGTACTTCCCGCATGGGAAATCTTTCTTGGCCACTTCACAACCAGCAAGCTATCATAATTTCCACGTTATCACAATTTTTCAATTTAAAAAATTTATGACGTCATTTTCAAACCGGCGTTAATGTAAAACGGCGTAAAATGGAGGGGTGTAAAACGGGTACCTAGTGTATTATTTTGATAATTGGACGGTGTTATGCAATAATGCGTCAACCCACGAGAGACCAGTTTTGAGAAAAAGGGCTTTGAAGGTTACACCTGTGAAATTAATTCAGTGTTCTTTTCGGTCATTTATGGCAGAAGTATGTACATTTCACCAGTGTGATTTTAACTTAATGAAGTAGGATTCTTTAGGCCAGAGGTTCTTAGCCTGGGGTGCCCGTGCGCCTCCAGGGGTGCGATGTGGCTTCCCTGGGGGTGCGAGCAAGGTGCACCTCTAAACAAGAGTTAATATAAACTGGTCTAACTACGTATGAACGTAATCAATCACCCCTGGTATAGGGGGTGCGACAAGGACCAATATATTGTCTACAAAGGGGTGCGGAGGCCCTAAAAGGTTAAGAACCTCTGCTTTAGGTGTATGTTCCTGGGCTTGGCTCAATTTTGACATTTTTGTGGGTTGACCCATTATTGCATAACACTGTCCAATTCTCCCTCCGCTTTCGATCACATCTGTGTACGTTGGCTGACATCAAGTTCAACATATGTACCAGACACTACACACGGGTTTGCTGCTATAAATTAATAAATAAATAACATATTTTGATAATCTACATGAGGGTATGAAAGGCAAAAAAATAAAATTTGTTTGCCTGTGGCAACAGAATTTTGTTGGTGATTACCATAGAAACAGGCCTGTAAATGGTTTCAAATTTTGCACTTCCCCCAATTTTTTTATAATTTTTTATGTCCCCTTCCCCCAATGTATCTCCACCTTGCCTTGGTGGTGGGCTTTCGTTTTCCCATGATCCTGAAGAGCTATGCCGGCGGTAGTTTCGTCTACTGGTAGGGCCGCCCAAGTTGGACAGGTCTTTGGGATAGGAGACAGACTAAGAGATATACCATCAGTCTTTCCTCTCTTCTTTTTCCTCTTTGTTTCTCTCTCCATCTGTCCCACCTTTTTGTATTCTGATAACCACAGCCATAGTTGAGGGGAGGTGTGGTGGCCGTGATGGTAACGTCACGGCTTGCTGAGTGAAAGGCCTCAGGTTCGATCCCCGCCTGGGGAACTTTCTTTTCACCTGCGTCAGGAGGGTCTCTGACCTGCACCAAGGAGGTGTCTGGCAACCTAACCTCCTGGGGAACAGCACATGACCCATTAGCTACGACATTGCACCTTGCACCCATGTTCCTTCCCCAAAAATTCCTATCCTTTCCCATTGTCCTTGTTTCCTTGCACCGGTGATTGAAGAGAAAATATATACAGAAAACTGATGGTGGTATGCCACCCCCCTATAGCTCCCATAAAGGACATCACGGGGTAAAATAAAAAAATAAAAAATAGCCATAGTTTCGTGGCTCTTTATTACGCAAACAAACCAGAATTTTTACACCCTTCCAGTGCCTACATATGCAAGGGAATGAGCAGTTTTGCATTTAATATTGCTTGAGGTCTAAGCAGATTTCGGGGTGATTTTCCACGCTCTTTTTTTCCCCCGTGCGAAGAACGGGTACCGCTGCTAGTCATATTATATCTCGAAACTTTGATTGTTCTGCATTTCAATTGTTAAATCCTAAAATAACAGAACAAACATTCACACTGTGTGTAAGTTATAATAATAATAATCAAATAGCTTATCTGTGGGAGGACGGAGTGGCGCTGCGATAACGCACGCGCCCACGGATATAAGGGTCCCGGGTTCGATCCCCAACCCGGGCTTTCCCCCCTTTATCTCGTGCAGAGTTTGGGTCGTCTCTGGCTACGTCCAGGGTGGTGATCCTTAGACACAAGCCACCCGGGGGAGCTCACAAAATGTACCCCCTTAGTAACTGCACTGCACTTTGCACATCCCCTCCCAGTCATCCTGCCCGTAGGCCCGGGCGCTTCTCACATGGTCTCAAGTTTCTGTCGGACTCAATCGATGGCGTTTAGGAGCAATTGGCTCTCCCCGAAGACCCCATAAGGGGTGGCAAGGGATATCACTAAAAAAAATAGCTTATCTGCAAAGAATGAGGAAATTATTTAAAAATAGCCTTTTGTTGGCATGTAGACATAAAGCCTACAAATTCAAAACTGGAATGTGCGGTGCAACTGGGGAATTAACCTAACCAGAGTGCGTGTCGTGCATGTCAATGATATGTTTCACACTGTAGTGATGTAAGTCAAAATTATATGGAAAAATATACGTAAGAATCTATTAACTTCCCTTTTTTCTCAGTTGTATTTTTCATTGTCCTCTCAGTTGCATGTGAGGTAAGGAAGAGTCGAGATAGAAACATTGGCATATCAGATGATTTGATACGTTCTTGCCACAGTGTGTTGTTCCTACTCGTGAAGAAGTATTTTTTTTCTTTAAGGTATACAGTCATTTATGATTGGTTTTCTATCTATTCTAGCTCTATGCATGTCTCTATATGTAACGTGTAAATATTTTTAAGTGCGAAAAGGATACGTTACTTTATGTGTTCGCAACAATTGCTGGTTAGTTTCGTGAACTCGTATTGATTACTGCATACAACTTTAAAAAAGCAATACTCTCAAGCATATATTTTAAACGTCAATTTCGGAAATAATACTCTTTAATCGGTAGGAATTTGGACCTTATTATGTGTTATTTCATTTGGATATAATTATCACAGAATTGTAAAAATAATATATTAATATGAAGAGAGCTTGTATTCTGTACCAACATGCACACATTGCACAGCTAGTCGAGTAAGTTACTATACAAGTAAAGGGTTAGTTTATTCCACTGTAGTTTATACAGTGTCGCTAAATAATATTATTGTGAGAAATTGAAAGATATGTATGGGAAGGAGTTTGTACAGTTTTCTAGGGTGGAAAATTCATGTACGTGCTGTACAGTACGTCTGTTTCATAATTATGTACTTTGGAAGTTTCATTAAATAAATATAATCACTCATTATAGCTGAGTTAAAAAAATACATACGTATTTCACGAAAGTAGTACAAAATAAGCCCACATCGCGATAAATAAAATAACATAAACTACAGTTTCATTATAAATAATAGCCTATTTAACTTAATCACACTGTGTACACTGCACCTTATACTAAACACCCTTCGATTCTGACTAATATGGGCATATTCAAGACTAACCTTTCATATGCTTAGGCCTATCACAGTAAGTTTGTAATATTGATATAGAAATAAATACGAATTATTAAATTATCTAATTAAAAGTTGCCTATATTATTTATGCCACCTTCACATACTGTAATTACAAGAATAAATATGTAACACCATATTCTTGTTCCCTTAACAACAGTCTGCGACGTGCTGCCATTTTCCCGATTGTTTAAAAACCATTGTAACAACTTACCTCAGTAACAGCTACCCTTACCCACACCCCACTGAGCTGACACGAACATTTGAACATTTTGTCATCTATGTATCCTCATGCAACATAATTATATCCATGCATGTCCGTGTAACTTAGCATATTATTGACAAGCAGTAGTGCTGCTGCTATTATAAATAAATTATTTTATTATTTTCTCATTTTCAGAGTAAAGTCCACACAGGGGAACGAAACAGAAACAATTACATCTAAATTACCTGTTTACTGACAGTAGAGCATAATGCCGCCAGAATTTCTACGATTAATGGTATTTCTTTTTCCGGTTTTTTGTGCCCTTGTCAATATCATGGACTACTCCATGCAATATGTCGTTCACTTATACGAATATGGAGAAATCAGCACCAAGATGTACGATTTTATTATAGGTAAGTCTCAACCTATACACTATATTCATATGCACAGTAATTTTCTTGGAAAATGTGGAGTATGCTACTTCCTTTAAATAATGAAATAATACTGCTCAGATTAACTGAGACTTTAATGCATGTGTTTGCTCAGGATGCCCAAATAATTATATTGGTGCACCACGTACAGTTTCATAAATATCGGAAACAAACAACTACTGTCGTTCACGGGTCACTATCAATTATCTCTCCTGAATATGGAAACAACGTAGTCTTTGTCTAACTTACAACACTTGTAAGTTGTAGGACATCAAGTATTCAGGCAATGGCGTGACTGAACCATGCACTTACATGCTTTGCATGCCTATATATATATATTATTTTTTAACCATTGCTTTCAAGGGAAAAATAGGAGGATTTTCTTATCTAAAACATGCAACTATATTTCACCTTGCCCTCCCTCTGAATGAGATCTAACATGTTATATAATTTATTATGCAACTGTTGAAACCATTTTTGCGATATTATTTTTCAAGTACTACTATGAAGAACACCAGTCAAATTCTATGCACTTGCGCCAGCTATGCTGGTTTACGGAAGATCAGGCATCATATCGTTCACGTATGAATATTTCAAGAAGTGGTTATTGCAGCATCGGTTTTACCTTGATATTAGATTTTTTTAAAGCCATTAAACTGATTATGACCAAGAGCTTGTTATGACTAATTCTTTCTCCTCGTGTTACCACATCGCAGTGGGAGCAGGGTCAGCAGGCTGCGTCCTCGCAAGCAGGCTGTCGGAAAACCCAAAGTTTGAAGTCCTTCTCCTGGAAACTGGTGGACATCCGTTGTGGCCAGTGGTGGGGAACATTCCGGCAGTGTCCACTTTCATGCAGCAGACACCGTATGCCCATCAGTATTACACCGTACCTCAGAAGCACGCCTGCAAGGGGATGAATGGAAGGGTGAGACACGACAGTTGATGCACTTAGATGATGTTGAGAAAAATGAGCTGAAAGTGATTTTGTGTTAAATATTTGTCCATTTTCAGAGGTCATCGTGGCCTCGTGGAAGAGGGCTTGGAGGCTCTAGCAACATCAATTACATGATGTACTTCAGAGGTGACTCTAAGACTTATGACGAGTGGGAAGAGATGGGAAACTCAGGCTGGACTTATAGTGACGTCCTGCCTTACTTCAAGAAATCTGTTGAAAGCATCGGAGTACGCAATTCACGGAGTAAGTTCAATTAGCTAATAACATAACAGAAAATAATTACGGATAAATTTTTTATGGCAAATGTTGCCATTTGCAGAAGTAAATGGCCACATGGCCGTGAGTGACCAATCATACATTCCTTTGGAAGACGACTTCTTACGTGCTGGAGAACTTCTAGGATACAATTCATCCAGGGATGGATTCGGATGTCAACATGAAGGTAGTACGATTGTACAGTACGAATGTACGATGTAGTACCGGTACTGCTGGGAATTTCGCAATGCATGAATAATTTTGGCTAATATGATTTATTGTTGGCACAGGATTTTGCAGCGTGCCTGTGACTCAGCGAAATGGCGAAAGGTGTAGTTCGTACCACTGTTACTTAGCACCAGTATTGCACAGGCCTAATTTGCGTATACTGACACGAACACACGTGCACAAAGTGAGTTGGATAGTTAATTGTTTTTTTGGGGCATGCAGTTCAAATACGAGTACATTTTCCTTTCAAGCTATTAATCGACAGCAACAAAAAAGTGTATGGTGTACTAGCTGAGAGATTTGGTACCATAGTGGAGCTGAAGAGCAGGAAGGAAGTGATATTGTCGGCAGGAGCAATTAGCTCTCCACAGCTGCTCATTTTGTCCGGAATTGGACCTGCAGAACAACTGAATTCTTTGAAGGTAAATGATTTTGGTGTGTACGTTTTCAAAATCCCTGATGGATAACGGGGATATTAATTTTATTTTCAAGTAAAGTGAAACTTGTCCTAAATAGTTATTTCTTTCTATGCTTTGAGCATAGACTGAAAAGGTGACAGTACATCCCCAGCACTTTGTGTTACTTCCTCTACAGGAATATGAATCATAGAAAAGGGACCCCCTTCACTGTATATCTTTTCCTTCGAATATATTATCCATCTGCCCAATTATAAAAGTTGATTAGTATTGGTCACAGTCCTGATTACGCTAATTTCAAAAGAAATTGCAAATAATATGATACACCAACTTTGATAGATTCCGGTTGTGGCCAACCTCTCGGTGGGCGAAAATCTTCAAGATCACTATGGAACCTACATCACGCCATTCATCATCAACAAGCCTAGGTCACTTCTTCCAGGAAGAGATTTAACACTTGAAGCCGTATTCAAATACATCAGCAGTGGAGAAGGTATGAGAATCCTTTGAATTACATGCATGTTGTATCTCTGAATAAAAAAGAGTTGCGTGTGAATACCATTTGTTAATTAATATTAATAAGCAACTTATTGTGAATTGCTGTTGATTGTAACGGGGAAAATCACTTTGCTCTGTAATTCACCAATATTCTTTTTGATTTTACGTTTTCTTATTTGAATATAGGATATTATGAGGTATAAAATAATATTATGTGAAATACGATAGAAAAATCATTTTCTAGGAAACGGAATATACCATTGCGCAGGTTGCATATCATACTGCTTCAAAATGTAAATACAGGAACTAACTCCTGCAGAAGTCGTAAGATTCATGTTTAACTCACGTAAGCAAAGAGTTAAAAATACAGGTTATATATGAAAGGTTACGGGCAAGGTTATAAGCAATACGCAACTGAATATCACAGCTTGTAAATTTTTTCCATCTCATTTCTCACGCTAAAGTGTAATTCTTCTAGAAGAATGACATAAGTTGAGGGGTTGGGTGTATTCAAAAATATTGTAGTTCTCATCATTTAAATATACACTAGTACCTATAGGCTACCTTTTCTTAGGAGGATGGACAAAAACACCCCAACTACAGCGTGAGAAATGAGATGGAAAAAATTACAAGCTGTGATATTATAAGCTGCGTATTGCTTATAACCTTGCCCGTAACCTTTCATATGTAACTGGTACCCGGAATTGTATTTTTAACCCCTTGCTTACGTGAATTAAACATGAATCTTACGACATCGGCAGGCGTTAGATACTGTATTTACATTTTGACGTATAGTATGATCAGGGTATGATTTTTACATGCAACCTGTGCAATGGATATAGTGTTTCCTAGAAAACGAATTTTTATATCGCTTTTCTCGAGGCTTTTCTCATATTTATACCTCACATCCCATTCAAATAAGAAAACGTAATATCAAAAAGAATATTGGTGAATTACTACTGAGCAAAGTGATTATCTCCGTTGCAATCAACAGCAATATTCACAATAAGTTGCATGCCACTCAATATGCTTATTAATTAACAAATGGTATTCATACGCAACTCATTTTTATTCAGAGATACCCCCTATTGGACCCTATTTTGTTCTTATAACTCTAATATTATTAGCAATTTAAAAATTTTTAATTAAAAATTAATTATTATTTATTATTATTATTATTATTATTATTATTATTATTATTATTATTACGTTACCCCGTGATAGGGCCATATGCCCTTATAGGGGGTGGAATACCACTATTTTTCCTTCAATTTTCTGATTTTTTTTCTTCTAACTCCGGTGCAAGGATTAAAGGACATGAGGTAAGGATATGGGGATTTTTGGGGAGGGAACATGGGTGTAAGAGCAATGTCGGTAAAGAGGTCATGTGCTGTTCCTCAGGAGGTTAGGTTGCCAGACACCTCCTTGGTGCAGGTTATAGAGACCCTCCTGACGCAGGTGAAAGGAAAGTTCCCCAGGCGGGGATCGAACCTGGGGCCTTTCACTCAGCAAGCCGAGACGTTACCATCTCGGCCATCTACACCTCCCCAAATTTAATTAATTATTTCAATTCTTTTAGCCATACGATTGAAGCAATAGCAGCTGATTTTATGTTACTCAATTCTCATATAATAGGCTTAATTTTTTTGCATTCGTTTATTTTATTATGATTATAATATCAAATTGTGTAATGTAAAGAACTTAATGGTCGCACACTTTTTATGTTTTGACAGGTTCTCTGACGACAACACTGGCAGTTCAAGGATCGGCATTCCTCAGTTCATCATTAAGCAACAACAAGAGTGGCAACAATCATTGGCCGGACACTCAACTTATGCTCATATCCGTTGGAATGTCCACATTTCTATTTGACATGTTCAAAGCGAGTTCCAACATCAAAAATCATGTAAGACTGGTCACGATGTTTCACTATAGGGCCTACTACAGAATAACTACTACCAGCACCATTGTTGTTGTTGTTATCTTCAGATTGTGGATCGACACTTTTTGCCACATGATGGAAAGGATGCATTTGGGCTGTTGGCCTTGATCAGCAGGCCCAGAAGCAGAGGTCGAATCTGGCTGGAGAGCACTGACCCGTACACAACACCTCATGTAGACCCTAGATACTTTTCACATTCGAGTGATATGAAAGTTCTTCTTGAGGGTAAGAACACATGTCGAGGATGACTGTTCCTATATATGAGAATAACTGATAATATTATTGCTTTATTTCTTCTCTTGGTCAGCAATTCATTCGTCTCTAAACATCAGCCGCACTACTCCCTTTCAAGAGCTTGGGGGTTCTTTACCTGCGACTCATTTACCCGGATGCGAAAAGTTTGATCTCTTGAGTAATGAATACTGGGAATGTTACGCAATACACTTGACTTTAACTATATTCCATCCGGCTGGCACGTGTAAAATGGGACCAAAGCATGATGAGTCTGCTGTGGTTGATCAACGTCTAAGGTAAAAATTACCTATCTACGTATAACATTTAAAACAGATGATTGACTATGAGCAGAGTATATGCATTATTATTTTTAATTATTTTCAGGGTCTGGGGAGTAAGTGGCCTAAGAGTATCTGACTCTTCAATCATGCCAACATTGGTCAATTCTAATCCTAACGCTGCCATCATGATGATTGCGGAGAAGGCTGCTGCCATGATAAAGGAAGAGTGGAAGAGAGTAACTCCAGTATTCCATGAAAGAAATATATGTACTTGTTTAAAAGAACAGCACAAAGCTTATATAAATTGTTCCCTTTAGAGTTATTATTGTTGTTTTGTTTTCTCTTTCATACAGTATTTATCTTGCGTAATTAGCCAACTAACCAGCAACTAACTCATCTTTAGAGAAGGATTTGCCTAGAACCAATAGCACCTTCTGTTGAGCTAATTACGAGGTCAATAACAACTAACATGTATGTTTTACTGCGATTAAAAGTATGGTATAGAGAAGATGTCATTTATCATGGAAGATAGGCAACTGGTTCAGCAGATCAGTGCATCACTTTGCGCGACAAGCATTTTATTGAGTTATTTCTGGAGGTACAATTTAAACCACAAAAACCAAAACTAATACAGGGTAATGAGTTGTATGAATTTAAAAACCTGATATGCATAACAGTCAGAGTAACACCTTGGTCCATAGCGAGTTTTTTAAGTTGAATCAATGCTATTTCAGTCCAATGAAAAATGTAAGAAGAAAGTGTTAAAATACCGGTTTCGCATGCCATTGTGACTCTGATTATCCTGATCTCAGGTGTTCACACTTTCAATAATTACCCATCACACCTCCTTGACAGGCACAACACCTTACTGGGTATTACTAGGTATATCATAATCATTAAAACTGTAAGGCACCAAAAATACTAATACAGTAAAACCTGTCTGTAGGTAGCCGACTCTCTTCCTTTCCGTAAGAATTTTCCATACTGATCATGCTTAGGTTTTATGCTACAGATATACACTGGGGAGATCTGCGCCAGACTATAGACAGGCTTCACTGTATACAGTAAATGACACGCCATTTCAGGTTTAACCACTCATATTAACTATATAGACAGTGTCGAAAACATCTAAAACACAAAGAGTTTTTAGGGGAGCACTGGAATGCATTTAGGCCATTTCATAATGCATTTGTTTATTACGAAGCATTGATCTTGACCTATGTGGTGTCAAGTTGTGAATGCTGCGAGACCGTGTGAGGCACATGTCTCCAACGGGAAGGCTCCAAAATGTGAAAAAAAAATCAGTGCAAAGGATTATTGATAGATAAAAATAATGTGATAATAATATAATGCTCCACTGCATTACATCACAGCACTTTATGTGCATCCCAAAAAATAATTATCCGTCAAAATATCCGGAGAAATGTGCTTTAACATTTCATAAAGCAAAACAATTAGGGCTCTTAATTTCAGCTCACATATTTCGTGAACTAGTAATATAATTATAGAAAATGGTACCAATAAATTTGAGGCATTCCATCACACTCCATCCTCCAAACAGTTTGACAAATTTTTGTAACAAAAAGTAACATAACTGGCCATTAATCTTACCATTATGTCATGCAGCAAAGGAATTAAAATTTTATAAGAGCCTGCAAAAGTAAAAATTAGCCTCAATCTCATATCGTTGATTCCTTCAAAAAAATAACACAATATCGAATATATACTGTAGTTTTGAGCTATTTTTCAGTCTCTGGGCTGTAGAACCTTCAACAAGGTCGGGTTAGCCTTAGCAGAAACAAAAACTCTCGATCTAAATGCCCACTCATTTTTCTCCTAAAAATCTGACTTCAGATAGTTTACCCCACAAGAACGGTATCTAACTACTGCAAACATTCCATATTTCCCATACTAATTACCCGAGTCCTGTCATAGATTTTTAATGTCACACCGTGACATGCAAAAGTGTCTCCCTACTACTGTCCTACTCCTCATCTGTGGTATCTGAGTCATCAGATGTGTCATCAATCAGTTCCAAAGGAATGTCCATATCTTCTATCATCATAGTAGGATCGCGCCTAACGGAAGTCATGAACTGATTGAACAACATCCTGCTAGTTAACAGAGAATGAGCCGAGTCATGTGTAGGTGGTCGAGGAGGTGGCTCCTGACATGAGTGAACAGCCCGAGGTCCAGCTACTGCTTCACGACCATGTAAATTATGGTTGTAATCATTTAGTATGCGGTCATTCCAACTTTGGATTGGCTCTCTGGGCAATCCATATGGTGGTGCTCTAATACCATTCATTCGATGAGATATCTGGTGAACAGGAACAAACTGTGGCATTTGGCTACTTCCAGGAACACTATCGGGGGCAGCCAGAGGACCTGCTGGAGTTGCAGCCTCCCGATTTCCTATGATCGTGTGATTACGAATAAAAGTAACCCAATCGTCATTTGAATCGCTACTGAGGTCATTAGAAGAGATCCCACCAATAACAGTGTCGTTAAAAGCACAAACCCTGAGCTTGGGGCAAAAATCTTTCATTTGCTCTACTACGTCTGGATCTGAGACGAAGCAGTGGATCATGATGAGGACCTCCAGATTTGGGCAGGATGCAACAGCGCTTCTGATGAGGTCGTTGCAGTCGAAGGCTTCAATACCAGTCAACTTCAGAGTTACCAAATTCGGGGACTTCTCGATCTCGGACACGATGATGTTCGTTGGGATACAGTAGCTTTCGTAGATAATTATCTTGCTAATGAGAGAAGCTGGTCGTTCCAAGCGGTTGGGTCGGTGGGCACGATGACAGGCGGCCATATCTTCAAAGGTGCGAAAGAATTGTTCCATAGTTTCATCATCAATGTGCTCTTCCAGATCAGCATTATTATTACTGGATGAAGGGTCTTCTGGGATGGTCAACTCAAGGGGATGAAGCTCAGAATTATTGTTGGCAGCCATTCTGGTCTGGACGCTTCTGTAATTGAATATTGAAGCTTAGTGTATGAATTTTTCTTCTATCACACATATATGTCGTTTTACAGCTTTGTTATGGGAATGTTGGTTGGATCATTGGACATATTGTGGGTATAGAAGTACCAAAAAGTCCAAAAAGAATGTTGCAAGATAATCCATCAAAAAGATTCGACCTTGCCCTATCCTACACATGCTAGTTAAATAACCTGGATTGCTGGCTCACTATGAATCTTTGGGATTAAATGGACTTCACCAGGCTATACAATATAGTGGTGTAAATAACTCAAAAATCGCCAATATTGGACTTAGAGTTATTGTGGGTTCACCTTTCTGCCCACAATAACCTGATTACTTCTTCGCCATTTTCTCTGAAGTTGATTCTTCTTGGTATGTTCTTTATTTCTGACCCTTCCTTCATGCATTGTTCTCGGAAAGAAATATTCAGTTATCAATGATGCCAGCCCGTACACGTTTCCAGCGAATAACTCATCCGGAATCATGACTTTCTGAGATGCAGAGACAGTACACAATAGCTAAGACAAGCAGATGGTTGGACAATAAAACAGTAACGCAAAACTTTGGTACAAATCAGAGACGTCACAACTCTTATCAGGATTCTTCTATGTTGGCCTCGGAATAATAATTTCCGCGGGTCCTAATAATAATTAACGGGTGCAAGTGCAATGTCGTTATACTTATACCGGGGTCATGTGCAGTCCCCCTGGAGGTTAGGTTGCCAGACGCCTCCAAGGCCCGGGTCAGAGACCCTCCTGACGCAGGCGAAAGGGAACTCCCAGACGGGGATCGAACCCGGGACCTGTCACTCAGCAAGCCGAGTCGTTACCAACTCGCCCACCACACCTCCATCAGACAATTTTGTTCTAATTCTTCACTTGAAGAATCTTCAATATATCCTGATCATTTCCTAAAATAATCATGAGCCCCTCACTTAATTCTGACCTTGTAACATGAACCCAACGAACACTCGGACAATCGTACTATGCTACATGTACTGTCTTGCGAGCCAAAAGCCTGTCCCACCGACTAGGCCTAACTTCAGATTCACGACAAGTATGTTGCGTCCGACAAAATTAAAGTCCCTGTTTCATGATGTCGATGATCTGTAAATGTGCTGACAAGCTGGATAAACACTGAAGGTCAAACTCATCGCTAATCGCAAACCGCCTACACACCCACGTGCCACGTCTGAAGAATCCGGATCTAGAGAAACCCACACTCCCACGTCCCATTTACCTTATGTCCACGATGTTAAAGGTCAGGAGGATGTCCACAGGCCCCTCGGTTGCACGTCTCAGGAGACGATGTCACCAGGATGTGTCCTGTCTCTTCTGCAGGAAAATAATGGCAGATCACCCTCTTCCATAGGAAAAATGGCCTCTTCCAATTCTAGTTTGTCACATATAAAGACAGATGGCTCCACCGGAGGGCCTGTGACGTCAAATGTGTCTTGTTGCTACGCGAGCCAGGAAAAGTAGGACATTTGGCATTGTCGTTTAATAGGAATTTTTTCCCTTATAAGGCAATAGGAAAGAGCATGACGTGGCATTGCAATGTGAGGTTGGGCAACGACGTCTGACCTTTGACCCACTTGGCTATTGTTATTACAAGGGTACTACCATTGGAGAAATAAAGCGGTTCAATATTTATTAACTAATGTTATTCACCAGAGCTTGCCATGGCGTTTGTTTTGTTCGCCACAAAATTGTGAGCGAGCTGACGTCACATCAACGACATACCAGTGTCCAGTCTGAGTTGCAACCGTGGCGTGGCTGCTATATATGTGTTTATATTGAAGTTTGCATACAGTATGCGTAGAGTGTTTATCTGCACTCTACAATAATATATTGTAAACCTTCAAGAAAAAGCTTCGTTTATCATATTTTGTGCGTGGCACGCATTTATTAAGGCACTTTTTGAGCTACAAAAATGACAGATTCCAACTAAAATAACTAAGGCAGGTTAATGATGTTCACAATCAAGATTTCACAGAGATCTACATGAAGATGTCACATTGCCGAGCACACACTATTCAACATGGTAAATCTTTCTGCAATATTACTAAAACGATTAAAACCATATGAACTACTATGACTTGCAAATGATCATTCTTCATAGCTTTCCAAATTAATGTGACATAAATAATGTCCTGACATGTTTTCACCATTTTTGCACATGTTATCAGGGAAATAATAGTTTAAAAAATCCGGATGTACAGGGTGTTTCTATATTTCTTGTCAGAACAGTTATCGGAAAACTGCACGTAGCTGCTACTTTGTAAGCAGTGACTTGCAAACGGTGATTTTTTCGGAGGAACGAGGAATATTTCCTGCGAATCGTAGGTTAAAGTGGCATACGTGCTCCCCGCTGAAAATTGAGGGTCAAGCATGGAAAAAAAGAGGGTCCACACATGCCAGGAGATGTGTGACCCTCCTTTTCCCCATTCCCCATTCCCCATTCCTCCGACAAATCACCGGTTGCAAGTCACTGCTTACAAAGTAGCAGCTACGTGCAATTTTCCGATAACTGTTCGGACAAAAAAGTTGAAACACCCTGTATACATGGACCACTAAGCTGGAAATAAGGCAGCACAGAACATGAACAGCACATGGAAAATATGTTATGAATCATGCAAGATATTTCCCTCTTCCAAGTTGAAGGAAATTAATCCCCATCATTTAGACAAATGGCCACTACAATCCTGTTAATTCTCAGCATTGGCATTTTCTTTAACTGTCTCAACATCAACCCCAGGCCTATCTCCCCCAGCCATAGGCCCGAGCTGGTAGAAAGGCACATTCAGCGCTTCTCCGATCCTTTGAGCATCTCTCATGACGTTCTCCACCTCTGATTCTGAAGGAATACGAACAGCACCGTTTCCTTGAAGAAGAGGAGGTGAACATCTAAACATGTCTCGTGAAAATGCTCGAAGTCTGGACGCCATATTCTCTGCCCAAGCAAGAATCTCCAGAGAGTTGTTAATGGATCCCAACCAGTCCCAATCCGTGTTGTCCATTGGAATCGGATATACTTCCTCTGGTTCTGGGATATCCAGATCTTGGTCAGGTGTATCTTCGGAGATGGGCAATTCGGACGAGATGGACAATTCGGAGATGGACAATTCGGAGTCTGGTTCCCTAGTATCTCTCACTGGCTCATATCCTGGGTGATGATCGCCTGTTGGGTATGGTATGAAGGTACTTTCAGGATCATTTGAGCCAGGAACAACAGGAGTGTATGGAAATATTGGGTTTTGATATTGAGTGATCTCTGGATATCTGGTAATATGGATAATATGGACCCAACAGTCAGGTGTGCTTCCAGAGGTCGTGTTCTGGATGGCGTCGATACATGATTGACACAAGCAACGATCGAAGATGATATCCTCGTAGGAGTTGGAGATTGTGTCCAGTCCACTTTCGATGATATTGAAGTTGTTGCCATACACTGCGTTGAACTGCTCCAGCCGCAGCCAGTAGGAACGGGACGGATAGTAGTTTGCAGCCATTCTCTTCCTCGAAGCTTCCTGCAATTAATAATAATTGAACAATGCAGAGTACTGTACACATTTAGCATGTAACTTGTTTGGAAAGTATTATAAATGGGGAAGTAAGCCATACACATTTTTGCAGCTTGATTTTTTGTAACTTATTTCTGACCCTGCAATTATTTCACGTGACGGACAATTCAGTTATCAAAAATATGCTGGTCGAATTACCCATTGACCTTCTGCCTAAGCTTCCTCACTCTTTTTCAGGGTTGGTGAATCACACGATGATAAGGATTAGCAGGTGGCTGGACAATTAATGGCAACCTGAAACTTTGGCAACTTTGGCAGTGCATGGCTGCAAATTAAGTTGGAGTTGGAAAAAGATGATCAAGACGCTTACTTAGCAACATTGGGTCGAATTTTCGTCCCACTCAGAGTCATGCCCATGCCCCATTTACCTTTCTGTGTCCACCGCTTGTCCACCCTGGAGGATGTCCTCAGCAGCCTCTTTGGTCGCAGGTTCAGATCTTCAGAATGTCTGGAACCGACTGTGCTGATTTCACGAGACTATGTAACCGGACGATGTACGGACTGCCACGAGGTATGGTGTGAAAAATGATGGCAGCTCACACAAGCTCAAGTTCACACATCAAATGCGTTAGTTACAACTTCTTTCAGGCAGGTGTCTCCACAGGAGGATTAAACGTCCTATTTCCACCAATTCCGACTAGTCAATTTAATTTTGCAATAAAAATGAAAGAGATATTTACTCGCATTTTTCTTCTTTAAACGGATTAGTATAAATCAAAACTACGATGTGGCGCCGCAGAGTGGTGGAATTTTCTGGAAAATAATTATGTTAGGTGCTGATAATATACAAGATGATCCGAAATATACTTTTCCGATTAGGCCTAGCTACTGTTGCATAGGCGGGGGTGCTTGACATCAATAAAATAAACATACCAAATATGGTGTCACATTTCGCAAAATGATGCATTTAAATGGGGTGTATGTTGAGTGTAGGTCTATAATATTATAAAAATATGAGACATCATATGACTTATGTATCTCCGAGGGTTGAGTCAAAAGTGATGGCGCGTATTTTTTTATTCAAAAACGGCAGCACATACAGAGATGACCTTTGCTGAGTTTTGAAGATCCGGCGATAGCAATTTTATCTGGCGTATAGATGTCGCCCATATCGCGAGGGGGTGGGGAAACAAAGGGGGAATGTGACCCCCAACCACACCATTGCCCTAACACGACCCGAGCCTTCCGCGCTTGGAGCTGTTGGACGCTGCATGAGGGACACTCGGAGATGGACAACACTGGAGCTTTCTTTCGAGTATGGGACAAGTTGAATAAAAAAAATACGCGCCATGACTTTTGACTCAACCCTCGTATAATATTAAAATGGTTGCGGTGTTTATATAAGCCCACTGATTGGTCCGCCACCATATTGTTGCCGCCATCACTTCCTATTGGCTCCCGTCCATTGTTGCTGAGACGGATTCAAGACTCATTGTTACCATGGGGCCTCCGATTGGCCCCCGTTCAGAGCATGCGCGAGTGCTTGTTTGTTTTGCGCTTTATTTAGTCCGTCGGCCTGCAGCACACGCCGCTTGGCCGACCCTCCTCCTCCTTCACACATTTACATTTACATTTACATTTACATTTACATTTACATACACATTTACATTTACATTTTTCCCTTCTCACTCAACCCCTCCCCCTGTCTCTCCAGAATTGTATCCCTCCTCTTTTTCACCATCCCGTACAAATACTTACACAGAGCACCCCTTTTTCTTACATTCTTTACAAATCCATACACTTCTTCATCCTCCATCTCCTCCACCGCCGGTATCCATTTCCTCCTCTCCTCCTTCATTACTCTACAATCCCTCACGCATGCGCGAGTGAAGGTCGCATTTTTGCGTGTCTCCCGCCCCCGCACCCGTCACCGTCACCCGCCGGACCTTTTCCCCTTCCCCACTCACGCTGCCTGCCCCCCCTTCGCCCGGGGGCACAACTGGCAACCAACAATAGAATACAATTACACTGTAATCCCGATAATCCGCGTGTGCGGATTATCCGTGCATCGCCACGGCCATAATATAAACATTTAAGTCCCAAAAAAATGTGTCGAATATTTGTCCCATTGCTATAGTGTCTAATGCTATTATGTACTATTGACCGCAAAAGTAATGTCGCGACTGTTTATGTGTTTTTGTGTTTATGTGTTGGTAATCCTGGGCGCTGCCAGGTTACGGACATGTTG
>JYFJ02004651.1:0-30323 GCA_000934665.2 Catajapyx aquilonaris | reverse complement strand
AGGAGGACCCCCATCCTCCACCTCGTGGGAATCCTAAGCCAGTCCCAAACACTAAGAAAAACACGGAAAATCAGTCTGGCTCATAGTCTGGCTGGTAATAGATAAGATCTATTTATACATAGATTTTGCAACGTGCTGTCCGATATTTAAATTATCAGTACCCCCTTCACACGACCTGCAAAATATGTGGGCAAAAGTCCAGTTGGAATTGATCGAACATTCTCAGCACCTGTCGGCCTGATCCAATACATTCCAGGTGGGAAACGGAAGTCACTTTGACCCCTAGAATCTTCACCAGCTGACACGCCAACAGCTGACACCACATAAAAAAAGGGGGGGGGGGAGGAACTTGATCTTTGATTATTTTAATTGCCCCATTGTTTTTACACCTCTTTGTCTACAAGATATGCCTAAAATCCCTGAAGGAACCACGGGGGCTATCCCCATTGGCTGTGCGCCAGTGTAACCCCCCCTTTGAGTGGGCGGCGCCAAGGGTCGAAAATATGAGTCGCGGGAAGGGGAAGCTGCGGCCCAGAGCTCCACAGACCCTTGAGGAGGAAACAAAAGACCGTGTTCCGGGCCAGCAACAGTGAAAGTGGGTATGGCACCGATGCTCATCGGCCCGTGATATGGAGTGCCCGGTGGTGGAGGAAGCCCATGTGATATGACATGTGAGATGGGTCTGAATGGGACCGGCCCGTGGGTGGCCCCGGGGCCGGACTGGGAGGCGGCTGTGGAGGGAGGGACCATGGCGCTGGTGTGTGTGCTGGCGGCTGCTGGCAACTTCCTGGTGCCTTTTGCCCTCTTCAAACGGGACCAGCTTAACGCACCTTCCAACAGGTCAGGGTCAGCTGAATATTCGGATAGAATATTTAAATTAAAGGTCGAGCATTGCCATGATGGGTGGAGTAAATGCGTGAGTCGTGACATTTGCGGAAGTTTCCAGTTGCAAATTTTTTTTAAAAGTACCGTAATGTAAAATGCGAAAACAGTTTTATATAGGGTATCGTGATAGAAATCAAAAAAATTTACTACACGAAACGCATTAATTGGGCAGCTGTTTTCTACTAGGGTCAGACTAGAGGGGTTGCAAGTCCAAATTCCAAAAGCAATCAGCGTGCCTTTAAAAAAAAAGTGAAACGGGCGAATACCCCACGGTCTAATAAATCTTTCAAGGTCTGGGGTTCCTCAAGCCGGTACGGTACATGTACATGCGGATTAACTCACAATTAATAGGAGCTTTCTAATTAATCTTGACACATCTATGTGCTATGAAAGGTAAAGAACCTATAGACTGATTTCTACTGTATGCATTTTTTTCTTCAAAAATTACTTAGGGGGTATGTAATTATCTGAAAAATGACAATCAGAAAGTATGTGTCAAGGACTATATTATGTAATATACTAAAAAATGTGACTGATAGTTCAGGCCTTCGTTTCTTAAGCACTTTCTACACTGTTTATTGCACTCTGCCCAACATATTGCATTACCAAATGAAGACACTCCCTTTCCACTTGAACCGGTGTCGCAAATAAGACGAATAACGACCATAATCCATACAATACGAATCTCGACCGTACGACGACCTTTCCGTACAAAAGGTTTCGTCTGGAAGGTGCCTTTCTCACAACAATTTTTAAAGAGACGTTTACTGCCAAGCCAGTAGCGTAACATTTGCCAGCCACGTGAAACGTACATGATGTAACACCCGCAATAAATTCTTGCTAGGGCACTGTTGGTCGTCTATTTACATTCAGATTTTATGGCCGATGGCAAGTTCAATGGAATGGTTATTAGCTCGAGAATTAGTCCAGTTTGTCCCCAATATTCCGGTTATGGCACGTACCTACTTGTTTTCTCCTAGCTGAAATTACTCTTGCCCAACCTAGATACCTAAAGAGCCATCAGCAAGGTTTCCACTGTTGAGAGTTTACACTTGCGAAAAACGGTCACCTGTTAATTTCGTTTGCTCACTGTTGGGCTACTTTTGGGAGAAGCCAGGACATTCTTGGCCTGAAAATTGTCGTGACTACACGCCCAATAAACTCCCCAATTTTCTTGTTGCGTACAACTTTTGACCAAGTTGGGTAGGTTAAGAGAGAAAGGAGTGATTTTTTTCCCCGCCTGGTAATCAGGCAACACCCGCGTCACGATGAGGCTACTGAATATGGGTTCTCCCCAGTCCTGCCCATATTACCATTGCAAAAATAACAATCGGCAATTTTCGATAACCTCAATTTCAAGTGTCTAGAGTGCGTTGCCCTTGTGGCAAAAATATGCGAAAGATATAGCTGGCTGGGGTGTTTTCATCTTTTAGAATATGATTCGTGTCAGGAAGGTCAGATAAATTGCGAAACTGTAACAATGCTGTACTATAGCAGATGGAGTTGGCGGGTTGTGCAAATAAGTAATATAACCAATCAAAATATTATGTCTAAAATTAATAAATAAACCGATGAAGACCTTGGCGTACCGCTTCTTACACACGCTCATGGACCCTTCACATAAATCTGCCAGCTACTCAAATAGGTCCTTGATAGCTTCATTTAGCAGGCACCCTGCACTCAAGTGGTCTTTACTACGGGGCGTCGTCACTTCCGGGGGGTAGGAGGAGGCGAGGGCAATACGGAAAGTGTCCGGAGTTGAATGGTCGGGGGGTATTCGTCCAGATTACAAAACCAGTTCAAAGCCCTGGGAAGAGACCTCATTTCAGAAGGCTCAGCGTCCCGTAAATCTCCTTGAGATTAGAGCAGGGCCTTTGTCTTGGCACAAAGTTCCCTATTTACCACACCCCTTCCACCCCCTTGCGACCATCGAAGACAGAAAACACTCAGCCTTGGGAACCACGGAGTTGGCATACACTGCATGGTCTCCGTACCTGCGTATTATCGCCCAAACAGGATGCTGGGATCGGTTTCATTCCGATATATCGAAGGTACTTGCCAGCTCAGCAAAGGTGCGTTCACTTCAGAAAGTTGAAGGACAATACTGCGGAGGACTGGTTGCCAAAAGATGGGAGATTAATGGTTCGCATGTGCAAGGGTGTCCTGTAATGAGATGGGACTAAGTATGAATTGTTTCGGGTAGGGTACATACTATAGGACAGATAGTATGAAGGCTGAACTGGTATGATACTATGCAGAAGGAATTGTAAATAAATTCTTCGCATCCCATGCCACATTTTTTTTGCTACAGATTAAGACACAAGCGATTCGAATGAGCAGGTTCGAAAGATAAAAACGTACTCATCCGTTTCAATTCATGATTGCGTTGCTTTATTGCCACCCTCTAATGTTGTTCCAGAGTGTTGGACCACCTCGTAAGTCGAGGTTCGTTACGACACATGAGTTCGCAGCTTGCATTTGGTGAAGGGCACCGAGTGTTCCTTGGGAAGAGAGCGAAACGAAAGTTAACGGGCTTTTAAGATTTATGGCTATAACTTGGCTCTTCTCAATGCCTAGGTCGCAATAATACTAGTCATTCTCAACTGATATATTGACGGGCTTTAGAAAAGGGCAACATTCGTCGTAGTTATTACCTATCATACGAGAAGAAAGTGTCGAATGACGTTAATTTTTAAAACCGATGGCGTCATTCGAGTGCCACTTTAAAATGTGGGAAACAACAGAAGTTATGAAGTCTGTGTATTTTATTCAGATCAGCAATATATTTCATGTGGTTCAAACTGCGATATCAAACAGGAGGTACCTGATGTTTATCTTATCATGATTCTTGCAGAGCCAAGGATAGAGTTGTTGTCTAAAGGTCTCAAGTCACTCATGGTGTCATTAGCTTATCAGATTGGGCTTAGCTGCTCACACGACTGGTGTTTACACTCAGGGGCTTCCAAAATAAGCTCAATGGTACTGTACAAGGCAGAATATTAAATCCAATATGCTCCTGAGTGCGTAATTTTGTGAGTAGGTTCACCTTGTACTCCAAAATTGCAAGGTCAAAATTGCAATAAGTATTAAGTTATGTGGTCCAAAATAACGCTCCTGCGTCTCCGAGTTGTATTTCATGCTTTGCACGCGCGATACATACGTTACACAACCAGAGTATATGAGAACAGCAGAAACAGTTTTGGCTCTAGCAAGTAATTGTTAAACGCGTTGTAATTTTAAAACTGCTATTGTTATTATCATAAAATATGTTATGGACGTCTAAGCATTTTTTGGAACCGTCCGCTCTTTGCTCACCCGGAGGTAAAACTTTCATTGCATCCGTCCTGTTTGTTCCCTTCAACCTTCATACAACATGTTCTGGAAACCCAAAATAGGAGCATCTTCGTCTGGTGACGGATAATTAGCAAGTGCCAATTTCTTTTGGGCTTCGATCCAAAGACCCTCAGCATCACGTGCAAACTATAAAGTTTCCGCTTCGAGTAAAAGCCAGAATAACGTGAAGGACGCCCCTACATTATTCGGTGTCTTTGTGCATGGAAATTTTGAGAATAAGGGATCCTAGACTCCCAAAATAAGCACTGCTCTTTTTCTATTGCTAGGACTAACTTCAAGTGGTGTATTTTCAGGTTGGTGTTCAGCCTGACTGCCTCAAACCTGATGTTGGTGGTCATGGTGCTTCCTCTAGCGATAATCAGCGCTGTCCAGCGAGACTGGCCATTGGGACACACGTGGTGTCACTTATCAGCATTTCTAGGGCTGCTTATGCCCCTCTCCAGTATTCTAACTCTAGCACTCATTGCTATAGATAGGTAAATGAAAGTTGTCAATCACATCGTGATTGTTGTCATCATTAACTCATCATTCTTTTCAGGTATTTCGCAATTGTGCGACCAATGGTATACGCCAGAGTTATTACACAGGCACGGTGTTCATTCATGCTAGCAGCTATCTGGGTGTATGCCATGGCTTGTGCGCTGCCCCCATTCTGGGGCTGGTCAAGGTAAGTCCCAAATCACCTTTTTTGTAAGCAAATAAACAGTCTAATACTCTTTCTCACAGGTATGAATTCAGGCCGTCCCAGAGCTCCTGCATGGTGGCGTGGTACTCCAGTATGTCGTACAGCATCTTCCTCCTGGTGTCATGCTTCGTCGTGCCTTGCATAGTGATGGCCACATGCTACTATTCTATCCTGCAAGTAGCGCGAAAGAAGTGCAGGAAGATCCACGTGGGGACAGTGTCAGAGTTGGTCACCGACGAAGGTGGCCACAGTGAGTTAACAGTGCCAAAGGAGAGGTTGAGAGACAGGAAGGAGAGATCTAGTGAGACTCGGAAGTCTCTCAGACTCTCATTCAATGAGCAGGACAGAGTGAGGTTGTCTAAGGAGAAGAGCAGCCTGCCAAACCTTCCAATAACAGTGTTCAAGACATCTCCTTTCTCCAGCACATCCGCTCTGGGGTTAAAGTTGTCTAGTCTTCACCACAAAGTGTCTTTCAGTATGAGGCGTCCACAGTGGCTCCCGTTCCACACATCTCTTGCCAAAGGAATGAGGACGGTGTGTTTGGTCCTGGGTGCAGTGGTGGTCACTTGGTTCCCCTATGTGGGACTCATCTTAGGGGAAATGTTTCATGGACCAAACGGCCTTCCTCCATGGTACAGTCGACTTGCGACATGGCTTTTCTATTCTGCTGCAATTAGCTACCCAGTCATCTATGGCCTGTACAATCGCTCCATACGGAAGGAACTCAAGGCCTGCATATGTCCCTCGGGTGGCAAGGCGACCCGAGGACTGCCCCGGAGGAACTCCAGGAAATCCAGTATTTCCGGAAATTCTGGTAGGTTGAACACCCAGCCAGCTCTGACAGAAGTGTCCCACTTACCACATTTTACCACACACATTGCAGGAAGTTTCTTGGACCACGTACCTCAGCGGCTAAGGATGAAGGAAAGTGCTGTCAAGCATCCGTCAAGGTCTAGCACAACCAGTAGTGTCAAGAAGAGCGCAATGTTGGGTGCCACTCACCTCTTGGCAGATATGGAATATGGCGGACGGAAACCAAGCCAAGATTCAGGTGATTACGGATAATTATACCGCATAAACTTATGTAATGTGTGGTACTAATAGAATTTTCTCGCAGGTGCTGTGATGTCAGCATCTGACTCAGACAGTGACTGTGAGGCACAGACCAGTCATCCGCACAGATTTAGAGAATATTATATGGCCAGGAGGGTTTCGGCACCTTCTGTGCTGTATTTCTTCAGGGAGAATGAAGCAACAGGGGGCCAAGAGTGTGTGGGAGGGGACACGGTGGATGTGTGTATTAGGAACAAGTGTGATGGACATCAGCAGACCAAAGGGAGAAGGAGGAGCTTTGTACCTTTCATGAGGCTTTCTAGTCTGTGTACTCGTAATTTTATTCCACAGAATGTGCCCTCGTTGTCACTACCGCGTAAAAGCACATTTCCGAAATTTCATACCCATACATTTCCTAGATTGACCAAAGACTGGTCATTTCCGATACCAACTCATCACAAGTGTGGGAGAAAAAGTGGTAGGAACTATTCTTCTGTAGTTAAAAAGGCAGAAGCACCGAGTGAAAACAGTCAGTTTACTATCACTGTGCAGGTTCATGAGCTGCCAGAAAATGATGAAGGGATAGCTATGGATTCTCTTTCCAAAGCAAAACTTAAAAGTTCACTCGACCAGTCTCCTTAATATTTAAGACCAAATGTTTTATTATATCAAACCGTGCATTATCGGAATTGTGGCTACCGTCTCATTGGCTAATGTTGGTTAGTTGCCTCGAATATCATGCCATTATTCGTGCCTGGAATGCATTATTTACAAAAAATAATCATCTAGCCAACTCCATTACTGAATATGTTTAGATATCACTAGCCAGTATAAAATGTATTGTGAAATTATTATTTTTTGCCATGGGGCTAGAATGGGTTGCGAAATTGATCTTGAAAAGCTCGATGTGCTTAGTGTTATATGTTTCAAACTGTATTATGTAAATAATTTTGTGTAAGTTGCAGTTTAATAAAGCTATTGTTTTCACAATCTTGGATACCGATATAAGCTTTAAAGCTCTAGAAGTGTACAAACCATATATCAACGAGAGCAATATGGTACTTAGTAATCCCTCAGAGTTGTAAAGACCTCATTATTAGTTCCATGATCCGCAACTGCCGAGGTTGGCTATAATTATCTCGGAAATTAATATTGGAAGGATGAGAAGGATTTAATGTATTACTACACACGAGAAGTAGTATAACTAATGTCAGGAAGAGGGAGTAACAAGTCAGACACGGAGTGATTACATCATTTACAACCTTTGCTGTTGACCTTCGGATAAGCCACTCCACTTTATCAAGCCATTGCGTCTTTTGTACTTAGGTGGTATTCAGTCATGTTGCTAAAAGTCTTGGTTATTTCTGAAATTTTTTCACTGTTTTGCTCAGTGAATTCATCTCCAGGTAAACTTGCTATAACAAGGTCAGGGGCAGTGAGAGGATATGTGAAAAAATCGCAACATGGAGATGAATATGTGTCATACCTTGGAATTCCTTACGCAAAACCACCTGTTGGCCCTCTCAGATTTAAGGTAAGATCCTGCACCATTAAAAAAGAAAAATTATTACTGACGCTTCGACACATTTAAAAATATATCCAAAAATAGTGAATTAAAAAAACAATAATAAACTTATTACTTGTTCAGGATCCCGTACCAGCTCCAGATTGGTCCAATATATTGGACGCAACCGAAGAGCCACCAGCATGTATTCAAAACTACTACAACCGCAACTACAAAAACTACAGTCTGACCGGAAGCGAGGATTGTTTGTATATAAATGTCTTCACCAAGGGAAATTTAACAAAATCTCTTCCTGTATTGGTATGGTTTTATGGCGGGGCTTTCAAACGAGGTTCTTCCACTATCGACTTGTACGGTCCGGAACATCTTCTGGAAGGAGAAGTAGTTCTGGTCACACTTAACTATCGTGTGGGAGCATTAGGCAAGTACAATAAAACCTGCCCTAGTTTTAGCAATCACTTTGCATACAGAGGGGGCATGTATAGAGTGCTACAATACCTTTACAAAAGCCAAGGCCAGAATCGTCGTGACTGACACATGTACGCTAATACAAGTGACGTCATGCCTATTAGCACGTTGGCAGTACGATTCCGGCCTTAATCACCATACTGACATCGCCAATATACAAACACTAAACTTTTAATTTGCAGGATTTTTGAGCACTGGCGATGAGGAATGCGCAGGCAACTGGGGTCTAAAAGATCAAACCCTGGCACTCCAATGGGTTCGCAACAACATATTTGCCTTCGGAGGTGATCGAAATCAGGTCACCATATTCGGGCAAAGTGCTGGGGGCGCCAGTGTTCATTACCACATGTTATCGCCCAAATCTAAAGGACTCTTCCATCAAGCCATTTCTCAGAGTGGCACCTCACTTTGCAACTGGTCCTATGACGAAGAAGCGCCATCGAAAGCCAAGAAGCTGGCCACCCTTTTCGACTGTCCCGTGAAGCCTCATAGGGACATGATTCAGTGTTTGAGAGAAAAAAGTGCTGAGGATATTGTGATAAAGATGAGAGCTTTTGTGGTAGGTACAGTGCGGCAGGCGAATGTATGCTTATGTAACCTTATGTACCTCCTCAGGAATGGTCATTAGATGACCCTATCTCTCCTTTTGCTCCAATGTCGGACAAGTTCATGGACGATCCCTATCTACCTGACAACCCCAGGACTTTGATTGAAGAAGGGAAGGTGGCGCAAGTTCCATGGATGTTGGGTATTACAACAAGCGAATCTGCTTTTAGAGTGGCAGGTATGGTCTTGTTGCTCTTCATATTGGCAGTGACAACTTATTTTCCCATGCACAATTAACTACAATTAACCCACAGAATTAATGTTAGAGCCCGACTTGGTCAAGGATCTTGATGACAACTTCAATCAACTAATTCCAATGATATTCGATTACCGTCACCTTACATCTGATCCGGAAGGAATTGCCAAAAAGATAAGAGAGTTCTATTTTGCAGACCGTTCCGTTGGACAAGATCTTCAGGACCTTTTGTCTGTAAGATATGGAGTATTTCCAACAGTGCCATACCCGACATTATAAGAACCTTCCATCCTTCAGATGTACTCTGATCGGTTTATTAGCCATGGAGTGTATGAAGCTGCTCGTCTTCATGCAGTAAATTCAACTGCACCGATATATTTTTACGTCCTCAGCTACAGGGGTCGTCACACCCTAGTGACCCAATATATTGGACCCTTGGACGACGACTATGGTTAAAAATTAATTTAAATATATTCGAATGAGTTCATCAACTAGTTTTTCATTTCAGGGGTGAGCCACGGCGATGACCTCATGTACTTGTTTAGCGGAACTGTTTTCCCCGAACTGAAACCAGGTGATCCTGAGAGGTCAATGTCTGAAAAGATTGTTGGAATATTTACCAACTTTGCGCGTAATGGGTATGTATTCATATACATTTTATGTAAAAATAGACCAGATTTGCTCATAGTGTCAAAGCTGAAGATGGCCCTGTAGTTGAGATTATCTGTACAACGAGCAAGCCTGGGTTATATTACTGATTTAAAAAAATTATGTTGTCATAAAAGACATCAATGAAATGTGACACAAATATTAACTCAAATTCTGATGTACTCAGGTCAGTCGGCGACCTCCCTTGGCAACCTCTCACCCCGGACGAATTTACATTTTTGGATATTCAAGGAGACTTGGTCGCAAGCACCGATTTCCCTTATTCCAGAATGGATTTTTGGACTAGCTTGGGCCTATACGACAGCGGAGTTCATGGAAATACTGCTCATGACGAACTGTAATATGCCATGTTATGCCGATGACCGTGGTGATACAATCACTATCACCGGTACTCATTTGGTAAAGTGGAACCATGACATCAGCACATAAAATATGTACACAAGATTGACAAGATTGGGGTGCTAATACCCCTAAGCACGACTGACGTTTAATACAGTAATGAAAGGGCTAAGAGGACCGTGTTGATTAGTCGAAGTGGTACAAGTTTGCATGGAAAAACTGGGCTCTACCCAACAACCATACCTAAGTGACCTATCAGCAAAAGTCCTACGATTAATATTCAATTGCAACTTTGATTGATAGTGAGTGATGGATCTTCTTGTGTAATAAAATAACGGACATTGTTGTGGCACAAATGGTTATCCAAGAGTTCACATTAATTCTGAAACACATGCAGGGGTATCCCTACAGTAGACCCCTTGCATAATTTTCACTCTGATATCTAAAGCAGATGTTGATAATACCCACTTTACAATGTCACATACTATTCACAAAAAAAAACTTATATTAAATGTCGATAACTACTGAGATATACCGGTTGTTGTGCGGGGTTTAAAAGTTATATAACAACATGTTTTAGTGTCTTTGCAGCCATTGTGTACCATTCTATGACGTAATAATAGTTCAGGCAACCCACAAACCGTGCATGTTCTCAGGCATGCTTGACTTTCAGGATAAAACACCACTGCATCCTGAGGTATAGGCACCCCACACTACATGCTAGAAGATGGTGGGTATAAAAGTAGTGCCATCTCTTATCAGTCCTTTTTAATATGTGGAAAGCACATCCAGCCTACTTTTCCAGCACACCAATTAATGAACACAATATTCGCCACTTCGAAAGGGTCTGTGCACACCTTGGAGGTAACCTTGCCTGCGTTAGTATTTTCATGCTCCGTATACAGTATGTGTAGGAGTGTAGCAGAAGCCTAACACAGTAATCATAATTGGAACATCTGGGAATGTGATTATGCGAATATCGAAGGTTATTTTATTTGCTGCCATGAAAAGAGAGGGAGCAAGTGCAGACAATAATTTGACTGCATCAATGTAATGTGACAACCTGCATGATCCCGTCTTTCGTCATTTTGACAAAGGCCGGTAGCATATGTGCAAATATGAAACTGCTGTGTTCAGGTAGCATACTGTATTAACATCTGCATTTTATCAGTGCATAAAGTGAATATGTTGGATATGTGTGTTCATACCTCCACATATGTTGTTTTCTTTTCCAACAGAGATCGAGCAGGCTTACTGTTACATAATCCCCTTCAAATGTTTTTCCAAGTCTTTGACTCTGACAAACATCAGTAATATTAATGACAGCGATGTAGAGTTCCAGGTGTTGATTTTTTACCTCACCATGTGCGAGGAGGCTGGAACTGGCCACCTTCTCGAGTGAGAATAAAATATACTGATTGAACACGTGCAACATTATGCATGCTAAAATATACAAAATGTTAGAGAGATTAATCAAGCTGATTATATACAGTGCTTACGCTACTAAATAATAATAAGTTAGCATTTAAATATCACGTTCGTTACACAATGCTGACTATATTTTTAACATTTAATGCTTCAAAGGCCTACAACCATACACGTTCATGCCAACTGATGCAGTATGTTTGGAGTGCCAAATATTAGAGTTTGGTTTGATTCAATTACTCATGAGCAGTCTATAGAGTAAAATAAGAAAATACGGATAGTCTGTGAAACTATGACATTAGCAGAGCGGCACGAAGTATTGCATATCCCTTGGTGGAGCAATCTTTTCACAATTCGAAATGCATAAATTTGCATATCACTTGAAAATTCATTCAGTACATTCAACTTGATTTGTGAGCAGATGTACTCGTACAGTGAAAACATGGAAAAACAACACGTATTGTCGAAGTGAGCGGCCTTTGATACCCAGGCACATGCCGTTTTTATTTGCTACTATACCAGATGGAAATTATATTACCATGCACAAGGATTTCATCAGCAGCTCTTGATCTATTTTGTACCCCCCGCCAGAGAGCACCTTTAGACCGTATATAATGGATGCACCTGTGCAAATAACGAATAGGCACTCGCTCAGTAGAGCTCAGGTAAACATGTACAGAGGCATATTGCTGTTTCTGCTTGTCAATGTCGGACTGTCCTCATCCAGAGACTCGACGACATGGACGCACACGCTAGGAACAGTTCAAGGGTATCCCCTGAAATCTGACTCTGGTCGTACGTTTCATGTCTTTTCTGGTATTCCTTACGCTGCGCCTCCAGTAGGCAAACTTCGGTTTGAGGTAGGATACCGTACTTTACCATACTACTACTGTACTAAAGGAGTTATTGTTTTGTATTGCAGCCACCTAAGACCTTCAATAGAAGGTTTTCAAAATTTAATGCCACCAAAGAATGTAACATATGTATTCAGAAAGATTACGTGACTCCTGATCTGGAATCACCTTCGGAAGGATCAGAAGATTGTCTATGCCTCAATGTCTACACGCAAAAGGTAAGAAAAAGCCTTCTGTAACTTGAAATGTACAGGAAAGTCATAAATAACAGCAACAGCGCTTGAAGAGCAGATTTAATCAATCTGATCGATTACTCACGAGTATTTTTAAATAAATAAACTCGATCTAATATATTCCTCAAAGTTGCCAGGTTTTTTATATCATCCGAACTTACCGGTCTTATTCGTCATACATGGAGGATCGTACGTCTTTCTGTCTGGCAACAAAAAAAACTTCGTTCCCGACATTTTGATGGATAAAGACATAGTGATGGTCACTATCAACTACCGCCTAGGCTTTTTTGGTATAAAGTGACGTGAAATTGAAACACTGTATGAATAATCTGGTGATTTACAACTACATTTTTACAGGATTTTTTAGTACCGGCGACCAGGTATGCCCTGGAAACATGGGAATGAAGGACCAAACCATGGCTCTTCGTTGGGTACGAGACAATATATGGTACTTTGGCGGCGACCCTAACAGAGTCACCATACTCGGAGAAAGTGTGGGAGCAGTAATGTGTAACCATCACATGCTATCACCTTTATCCGCAGGTACGACAGTAACTTGTGGTCGTTTGAAAAATATTACCAACATTATATCTCCAATGCATAGGTTTGTTTCATGGCGCAATATCTCAGAGCGGCGTCTCAACAATATTTTGGTCTCTGGAATTCAAAAAATCTGAAATCACACGCAAGAAGAACTTAATGGCTTATCTTGCTGGATGCCCAAATGACACATCAAATAATCTCATTGAATGCCTCAAAAAGAAAAATGCCACGGATATTGTCAACCTGAACCCAAAATTTCTCGTAACATGCTCCCATAATTATCATATTTTGGTTGTAGCCTATGGAAGCAATAAGCAATTGTATGATTTTCTTTCAGAGGTGGGAATACTACCCAAACGAAATTATACGTCCTGTTGTGGAAGGATATGTACCTGGTGCGTTTCTTCCCGATTATCCAGCAAACATAATAAAGAGTGGCATATTCAACAAGGTTCCATGGCTGGTTGGTTGTAACAAGGACGAAGGAGCATACCTAGCTGCAGGTGCAATGACTTTTGTGGCCAAATATGTTGAAAAGAGGACACATTTGTTGAAGTTAATTGTACCCAAAATAAGTGAAAATTTCTTTGCCCAACAGACTTGATGACAAGGGATAAATTGTATGTCCAACTTAAAAATAACCCCAACATGGTTCTGGAGCACGTTTTGGATTACGACCTCGAGACTCCAGAAAAGAGGAATGAAAGTAATGAAGCGATTCGCACATTTTATTTTGGAGATCCAAATACAGCTATTGATCATAAATTTGACGCAAATGTGACAGAGGTAATGTGATCAAGTCACTCATTAGTCATTACCAACTCAGGCAATTTCAAATGTATCCATATCTTTCAGATGATCAGTGATCGGCACTTTCTGGTGGAGACATACAACTGTGTAGTTGGAATAGCTGAATATTCACCGGTCTACTTTTACCGATTTTCTTATCAATCCAATTACAGTTATGCAAAAATATTTGCAAATACCTCTCAAAACTTTGGTGTTAGTCACGTGGATGAGTTAATGTATACATTTAGGACAAACATGTTTCCCAAGTTCGTAGATGGTCAACCAGAAAAAGAAGTATCAGAAATAATGGTCGATCTGTGGATCAACTTTGTCACGAAAAAGTATGGACTCTTTCCGCCATTTTAATTTAGTTGTACGATACGTATGTAACTCACTATTCGTACTGCTTGAATTTTCAGAGATCCTACACCAAAGACCGGAGAATGGAAGAAAGTGGACCCAGACTACGTAATGCGGTATGAGATCAATCTACCAACTCCAGAACTGACAGAATTTGATGCGATGGAACGTGTCGAACTTTGGAACTCTCTGGATTTGCATTAGATGTCCGTAATGAGGTTCTAATAAAGTATTGGCCATATCCAGAGCAGTAAATTTCCTTCAGTGCTTAAATAACAACCTAAAAACCCTCCACACGCACTTTACCCGATTAATTTATCATGAAACTACTCTCCTTCTGGCGGCATGTATAGTTGGCGCAATAAATTTTAAAACATTGGTAATCAAGTCATTTTTGACTATTTATGACCGTATTGGTACGAAACGCCTGAAGGAAAACACGTTGCACATTTAGTTGCGAAACAATCGCTGTGCATTTTGCATAGGTCCAAACGATAGCAGGTGACAAAAAACATGCGCCGATCTTGTGAAAATAATACCTAAAACAGGTTCCATTTCATGAACTATACACGTTATAAAATTTTCTACAGCCTCGTTCTAATGACCTTGTAATTCATCATGTGTGGTCAGCGGTAGTCCGTGGCACTATCGTGAGATCGACTCATTGTTAAAAGAACGTGCCTGGAGACGACATGCAATGCAAACAGGAGGAGGTGAGAAGGTAAATGTACTTTCATCATTTACCAGGAGATGTTTTAATTGTCTAATTGTAAAATGAAGAATTATTCGTTATGCAATCTAGGCTTGGGTAGCATCTACCAATTACAGTATGAGAAAATTCTTATGTAGTAAGTGGTATTCATCTTTTTCGTTTCAGCTCAGATAAACACATCATGCTGCATCTACTGCTCTTATTGTGCGTGGTGGTCAATGGTTATGACTCCCAGTTTGACTCAATTCCACTGGCATACACACCTCACCTGGGGATCATTCAAGGGTGCACCCTCCAGTCACATGCAGGTCATGAATTTTACGCCTTTTCTGGAATCCCATATGCAGAACCTCCGATCAACGAATTACGTTTCGAGGTGAGTCAGAAAAGTTGGACATATTTTCCCGTTTATTTTGATGGATTTATTTTGCAGCCTCCTGTGCCGTTTAAAGGTAAATTCGAAATATTTAATGCCCGAAATGAATGTTCTGTGTGTCTCCAGCAAGATTATGTTCCTAGAATAAGAGAACCGCAAGGGTCCGAAGATTGTCTCTGCCTAAATGTCTACACCAGAAAGGTCGGTGACAGTTTCTTACCCATAACAAGATAGTGTAAATTTAATACATCTCTTAAATTATAATTATATGACATCCATCAGTTACCCAACCTGCAGTATCATCCCATGTTGGATGTCCTTTTTGTTATTCACGGAGGATCATACGTAGTTTGGTCGGGAAATAGAGATTTGTATGGTCCAGGCATCATGATGGACAGGGAAATAGTGATGGTCACTATCAACTATCGCCTTGGATTTTTTGGTATGATCATATGATCTAAAGTCCCTTTTCTACCAAGTGACCTGAATATGTCTAAAACGTTGCTTTTATTTTTTTCTGAATCATGCACTGCAGAAAATTTATACTTTCACGTATATTGAGAAAGCTCGTTTTCCAACCAATTTCAAGGTCAATATTTAGGTCACGGTTGGTCGCCAAACAATATTTTCTTCTCGTACTACTTTACACGTCATATGCTTCACTAACAATGTTTTTGTACAGGCTTTTTCAGCACGGGTGATCAAACATGCCCTGGAAATATGGGGCTGAAGGATCAAACCATGGCACTTCGTTGGGTGCAAGACAACATATTTTACTTCGGAGGAAATCCAAATAGTGTCACCATTAACGGAGAGAGTGTCGGAGGGTCTAGCGTTAACCTCCATATGCTATCACCTCTTTCAAAAGGTATGTTTTGTTTTACGACGCTCCAAATTACGACTTCGTTTTATATTCATTCTACGCAGGATTATTTCATCGAGCGATTTCCGAGAGCGGAGTGGCAACTACTTTTTGGGCAGTTGAATCCACATTTAGAGAGATTCAACGAAAATCTAAAAAACTGGCTGTTCTACTTGAATGCCCAACACATCCATCGGAATTACTTTTGGAATGCCTCAAAAGTAGACCTGCTTCAAAGATTGTTACTCAGAATCCAGCCTTTCTCGTAATATGATTGCACTGATTATGTTGTAGAAAACGACTTTATGACTTCCTGATTTTCCAGAGGTGGAAGTACTATCCAAGTGAAATTATACGACCGGTTGTAGAAGGATATGCACCTGATGCATTTCTTCCTGATTTTCCTGCTCGAATTATACGAAGTGGACATTACAACAAGGTGCCCTGGTTGGTTGGTTATAACAGGGACGAAGGGGCTAATCTAGTTGCAGGTACATTAATTTAACTCATACTGTATAAACAATCATTATAATTATATTGTCAACAGACTTTATGACAAGTGAAGATATGTTCTATGAACTGCAAAGAGACCCGGACAATGCAATAGAACATGCTCTGGATTACGATCTGCTGAAGCAAGAAAGGAAGGATGAAATCAATCGAGTAGTTCGCAATTTCTATTTTGGAGATCCATACAGAGAAATTGGCCGAGAAGATGCTTCAAGCATGACGGAGGTAAATACACCTTAACTAATTACTGGTCAGCTGCTCGAACATCCATATCTTTCAGATGATCACAGATCGTCACTACTTGGCAGAGACATACAATTGCGTTGTTGGAATATCTAAAACTTCACCAGAACCTGTGTTTTTCTACCGTCTCTCTCACGTGTCCAACAATAGTTATGCAAAAGTATTTGCAAATACTACAGAAGATTTTGGTGTAAGTCACATTGATGAACTGCAGTACTTGTTCGACATAAACCTTTTCCCGAGATTGCAGCAGCCGGAGAAGTTTCTTTCGGAGATGATCGTTTCAATGTTTGTAAACTTCATGCATACAGGGTGAGTTGGAATACTATTTTACATTTTGAATCGCATGATTGGCTAGTGCAACGAGTCATTTTCAGGAACCCAACCCCTGATGCTGGCACATGGACAAGTGTGGACCCTAACAATGTCATGCTATTAAATATCGACTTGCCGTATTCAAAAATGATGGAATTTGATGCCCATGAAAGAGTTGCATTATGGAGCTATTTGAGGTTGCCTTAGGGTACAGGACTGAAGTAGCTCAATCACCAGGTATAGGCAAATTCTGCAGTAATCTCAGTAAAATAATTTGTGCCGTCTTCAGAGGATGGATTTAAAAGTAAAGAACTGAGTTACAGGTTCTACTGTAACATATACACGTAACTTATGAGCGTGGTGTATTAAAACTAATCGGCACCAACCATAATGACTAGTCATTTCC
Organism: Catajapyx aquilonaris; assembly: GCA_000934665.2. Taxonomy (NCBI): domain Eukaryota; kingdom Metazoa; phylum Arthropoda; class Diplura; order Dicellurata; family Japygidae; genus Catajapyx; species Catajapyx aquilonaris. The sequence goes on along the minus strand of JYFJ02004651.1, from coordinate 12,915 downwards.
AAAGATGGCACATAACTCAAATGACATTAGATATACTGCTCTCAAGATCAGTTATGTACTGTACGTAATATCATTCAACCATGTAAAAACTATGGCAATAAATGACTTCATAGTCAGGAAAAGACTAGCCTTTTGCACTACTGCGATCTTTTTATTTTCAAGGCTCTGCAAACACGACAAGGTGCCTAGAAAGAACTTGCTTTACGTATGTAATTCAACACAGTTGGCTGACCAATGTCAATGACAACAGATGGTGATATTATGTGAAGGACACAAATCACGGACAATGTGTAACAACACTAATAACTCATAATGCCTTGATAGTTATGTGACCAAAATAATGTTCTATAAACAAATGCAGAAAAATACTACACTCTCGCAGAGTTATTCAATGTGAATTTTTAGGGTATGTGAAAATTCATGTGTGAAAATATTTACGACCGTGTGAATACAGAGTTTGACGTAGCTTCTGCATCTTACGTACCTGATGTTACGGAAGAAAATGCTATCGTATTTCAGCATAGATTATTCTGTGAAGAATCCCCGCCAGAGAGCAGTATCAGCATCAGGACAGCTAACTGCTAGTGGTATGAATACTGTATCACTCCATTCAGTGCAGACAGGTAATTATGGTGTACCGAGTACTAGTCTTGTTTTTCTTGGTCAGCTCTGGTCTACTCCATGTACTCTGTCAAGACCTTGGTCAAGACCCACCAGTAGCCAGGACGGAACAGTTAGGGGAAATTTTCGGATACACTCTCAAGTCTGATGGTGGTTATGACTTTTATGCATTTTCTGGAATCCCTTACGCTCAGCCTCCAATTGAAGACCTGCGTTTTGAGGTAAGAATCTGGCACATGTAAACCACACCAAATGATTTACAGGTAAGCAGTGAATTGTTGCGTCTCCCCATATGTCCATCAGATGAGAAAATCATGGGGTGGAATAATTTTCGTCCCACTGCTAGTTAATGGTACCTTAGCAGTACCAACGTTGGGCCTGTTCTGTCGAGGTAAAAAATAAAGATTACACCTTTTGTGGACGTAGGCTATATGAAAGTTATGTGAAAGTTAATTTTCTCAGATAGGGTCTACGACACAAAAGTTGAGTTAAACTTATTTTTCGCAAAGGTCTAAGTATAGTGAAGTACAGTACATCTATGAGATTATACTACTCACCATCAGGAATTGCCTGGCATTGCAACCTTGGAACGACGCGACGTGGAACAAGTGCACACAAATGGTTTATTACAGTATATTACACTGAAAGGGTAGCACAGATGTTTAGATATGGTATAATTTATATATCTCACTTTGTTATTTTTTGGTTTACAAGCAATGGCACACACGTACGTACACGGACAAAAATTGGAAGTTAGTTTCTTTCGTTCTGACCTGCTTGACCTATGTTTCAAACACGTTTAAAAATCAAAATTATAGAAGGTAGTTCTAACCCTGTTCTTTCAATACCCTTTAATACGATATGCAGGTAAGATAGAAACATGTTAATACACCATACCTGGATCATAATGATGTGCTGATGTATCTGACGTACGATAACATACTGTCTGCGTAACCGCTACCAAGAACACGTGTAATGTCCATGAACACATCCGGTACTTCATCAGTAGCAACATACAGTATTTTGCAACAGTGATCTTGACCGTGATGTAAAAGCACAATGGTCTAGCCAGTGGTGTGATATACAATATGACGCGATTGAATATCATAAATGGCTTATGAAGCATACTGTTATTACGATGATTTATTTGTATTGCAGCCTCCCAAGCCATTCCGAGGAAATTTTTCGCATTTTAATGCAACCAAGGAATGCTCAATATGCATTCAGGAAGACTACATACCTCGACCAACAGAACCGGAAGGATCCGAAGATTGTCTCTGCCTCAATGTTTACACGCGCAAGGTATTCACACAATTGAACCATATAGAAACAATAGAGTTATGTATTATTCATATCACAACTCCGCACACTCATAATGTGACTTTGACCTTAGTTACATAACCAATATTTGAATGACAGGTGCCAAAACCAGGGCAAAGCCACCCCAAGTTAGATGTCCTCTTTGTCATTCATGGAGGATCTTACGTCTTTCTGTCTGGTGACAAAGAAAATTTCGTACCTGACATTATGATGGACAAGGAAATAGTTTTGGTGACAATCAACTACCGTCTTGGAATGTTCGGTATGGCATTAATTTTACCATGAGCCAACTGCTGTCACTCATAAAAATTAGGCTTTTTCAGCACTGGTGACAGCGCCTGCCCTGGAAACATGGGGCTGAAGGACCAAACTATGGCTCTTCGTTGGGTGAAGGACAATATTTACAACTTCGGAGGAAACCCGGATTCTGTCACTATTCTTGGAGAAAGTGTGGGGGCCGTGAGCGTCAATCATCACATTTTGTCTCAACTTTCAAAAGGTACTACACAACAATTAATCTAGAAATGTCGCTAAAGTAATTTTCCGTTGTAGGATTATTTCATAAAGCAATATCTGAGAGTGGCGTATCAACTATATTTTGGTCTCTGGAGTTCAAACCTTCGGAAATCCAGCGTAAAAAGAAATTATTGGCGAGTCTCATGAAATGCCCTGACTCGCCTTCAGAAGACTTAATGGCATGTCTCAAAAAGCAAAAAGCAATGGATATAGTCACGAAGAATCCCGCCTTTCTCGTAAATATTACACAACACCATGTATACAGTACTACTGCATGCGATTTACATGTGTTTTTTTTTTCAGAGGTGGGAATACTACCCAAATGAAGTTATCAGACCTGTGGTAGAAGGAAATGAGAAAGGTGCATTTCTACCCGATTATCCGGTACCGATCATACAGAGTGGTAAATACAACAAGGTTCCGTGGCTGGTCGGATACAACAAGGACGAAGGGGCATACCTGGCGGCAGGTACAGCATGCAGAGCTTCTATTGTTATGTTGAACGCAATGTAGATAATTATATGTTAATGCATTACGTTCACAGTTGTTATGCTTTGGTATATTAATTGGAGCTGTTTGTGCCAGACCTAGTAAGCTATACTATTATTTCATAGATTTGATGACTAGAGAGGCAATGTTCAGCCAGCTGCAGAAAGATCCGAATAAAGTTTTGGAGCATGTTCTGGATTACGATTTGCTGGATAAGTCAAAGAGGGATAAAACCAGCAAAGCGATTCGTACTTTCTACTTCGGAGATGCAACGAGAGCAATAGGACGTGACGACGACAAAAATGTTACAATGGTACACAATTATTGGTCACCAGTCAATTTCACTACTAATTTGTTCCATTGTTTTCAGATGATCACTGATAGGCACTTTTTGGCTGAAACTTACAACTGTGTAGTGGGAATCGCTAAATATTCACCGGTCTATTTTTATCGCCTTTCGTATCAGTCGAATTACAGCTACGCAAAATTTTTTGCAAACACTACAGAGAACTTCGGTGTCAGTCATGTCGATGAATTAATATATACCTTTAGGACAGACATGTTCCCCAAGATGGAAGAGGGTCAGCCGGAGAAGAATGTTTCTGAGATCATTGTTGACTTGTGGGTCAACTTCATGAAGACTGGGTAGGTAGCAGCATTACTTTAAATGTCATTAGCTTCTGTAAAAATGTGTTTATATAATTTGTAGGAATCCAACACCTGAGGATAAAAAGTGGACCAAAGTGGATCCCAACAACGTTAAGTACATGGATATCAACCTACCCTCACCAAAGATGATGGAGTTTGATGCTAAAGAGAGAGTTGACCTATGGAATAGTTTGCAGCCAATCAATTAGAAGTGGTACAATTATTCATCAACGAGTGCCATTTGTTGTTACATACGTACTTATTGCAATGCCTTTTCATGAACCCTATTATGCACGATTAACTAGTATAATAATTATTCCTTCCAGTATTATGTCAGTTCACCACATAATTTTAGTCTACATTATGATTCGATAAATGTGATATTATACCTTCACTTACAACATTTACTTACTCTAATCTAATTCAAAGTGTACTCTGAGAGAAAACTGCATTATTTTACTTTATTGTCAATGATATTCAATTTACAGTTCATCCTTTTCATTCTTAGAGGCAGGCTTGTACCTTTCGTGTTCATTCAAAGGCATATTGTCCCAAAATTGTATTCTCTCTTCTGGATACTCTGTCTGCATGTGTGGTTCTAAGTTCATGTTCAAGTGATTTAAAACATCTTTTCGTAGCGGTTCCCATGTCACGCTCGATTCTTTTCCACCAGGAGGAGTCGGATTCCTGCACAGCCAAAGTTGATCATTGCAGTACACTTGGTCTTACTTGTTAGTGTAATCATGTGACCTGGTACTTACCCAGTATATGCAAAATTTGTCCACCAGGCTGTCATCATCTCCATCATTCGCATCTCTTGAGTACCTTCTTTAAGTGGAGGAAATATCATGAGTGGAAATAAATATAATAGGTCGTCAGCATGGGCCACTCCTGTAATTTAAAAAATTCGGTAATGTGACAGTAGCTTCAAAGCGAATTCCTGGAAAACTGAAGGATTCGAAACGAAAACAGTTTTCGTTTCGTTTCGTTTCGTTTCGTTAATGATATTTTCATTAACTTTTTGTCGGCTTATTACGAGGTGCCATACAATCTCACCTATTGGGTCGTACTGACTTTTCCCCAGAATCTTGGAGAAGCTGCTCTGACCCTTGAACGTAAGCTGGTAGAAGTAAATAGGGGCAGAAGCAGTGGCAGCCTGAATCTTTACAGTTTTGATAATGCCATGATTCATAAATCGGTCAGAATATCCCTGAAATACACAACAATAGAGATCTATGCTGATTGATTTTAAGATCCTTGACTCACCTCTATAAAGCTTGCTCGATTTTCCATGCTGATGTTTTTTCCTTCTCCAACAAAAGTGCGCCAGACCTCGTCTGACACATAATCATTTTGATCAGTCAAATGCCTGTACGCCATTATTAGAGGAAATATTCTCCGATGCTCTTGATTCACTTGCTTTTTAAGATTTTTGTCTGCCAAAATGCCTGTAAAATGTGATTTAATGAGCTTTAAGCATAAAATGACCTTAGTCATGATTGTAATTATATCAAAATACCTGCTATCATCATTTCCGCTTCCAAATCACAAAAGCCAGTCATCCAAGGTACAGGAGCGACATCTCCGGAAACAAGTTGGTCATACGGATAATTTGACAAAAATTTATGATCTCCCGCTAATTCCGTAGTGGGCCCAAAGAGAACCACGGGGTCAAGGTACCATTCCTACAAAGGTCACATATTGGTCATCAAACACTTTAATGCATACCTATAGATACAATCGAATGCATACCACAAGTCTAAGGTGTGCTTGAGCAAGCTTAGACCCTTGAATGGTCCTAAGGCAATCAATCAGATCATCAGTTTTGTCTTGCTTGCAACCAACAACGGCCCCGAGGCGTCTGGCCCTTGATAGAGTCTCTGATGGAGGTAACCATGCCCAGCTGCATAGTGCAGTTCCACTTTGAGATATGGCTCCATGGAACAGACCTATAATAAAATCCGAACATTTGCTGCGATTGCTGTAAGGTGAAGTGGGGTAAGTGCATACACGGGGTAAGTGCATATAATGTGCCGCCATATTGGAATGAAAATGGCTGACGACACCATAACGCGTCAGGCACTCTTTTGTGTAGCTGCACATAACATCCCCCGCGTTTTGGTGTCGTCAGCCATTTTCATTCCAATATGGCGGCACAATATATGCACTTACCCCGTGTATGCACTTACCCCACTTCACCTTATATGCCCATGGTCACCTACCTCTGGACATTGGCGACATCATGTGGTAATGGACACTGGCTGACCCTGCACTTTCTCCAAAGATAGTCACACGATTGGGATCGCCCCCAAAGGATGCGATATTATCTCTGACCCATGAGAGAGCCAAGTTTTGGTCCTTCAAACCCATGTTACCAGGACATGCTTCATCTCCAGTGCTCAAAAACCCAAATGATGACAGTCTATAGTTGATTGCCACCAGTACAATGTCATGGTTGAGCATATATTGCGGTCCCCAAAATATGGGGGAGCCGCTACCAAATGAGAAACCTCCACCATGGATCCAAAACATGACTGGCAAACTCGGGTTGTGGTCCTCCGTTGGAAGCTGTTCATATTAAGAAATTATGATTGGCTCTGAAATTACTACAAATAATTACCTTTCTGGTGTACACATTCAGGTACAAGCAGTCTTCCTTTCCCATTGTCCTTTTCGCTTGAACATAATCGTAATGAAGACAAAATGGAGCTTCTTTAGTGCCATCACGTATATCGTCCCATGGTTCTGATGCTAATGGAGGCTGAAATGTCAATATTATCAGGTTATAAAATTTTGATTAGACATTACTTACTTTGAATCGAAGAGGTCCAACAGGTGGTTGTCCATAAGGAATTCCAAGGAAGGTGTAGAAATCATGCCCTTTGGAAGATGGCTGGATGTAACCTCGAATTTCTCCTAACTTAGTTTTCACCACAGGTTGGTCATCGTCTCCCCAAGTTTGGGAAACCAACAGAACAAGGAAGAATAGTGCTATTCTGATCATGTCGAGCTTCATACTGAAGCGTTGCAGAGATAACACTTGACAAAGGTGGCAGGAAAAATGTGACTGACTAGATATGGTATTGACCCGTACAGTACGTCATCCAATCGAGTACTTCGTGAGTCACGGGACTTAGTTTTTGGTCAAAACCAAGGATTAAGTGATAATCATCTTCAAGGAATGGAAAATGTCAACAGCCTGCACTTAAGGATTTTAGTTAACCTTGTCGCGGTTGTGATGTGGATTGGACATTGAATGGCTTTCGAATCGAAAAGGTCGCAGGAGATTAGATAACGTGCAGGGTAGAGTATGAGGCATACTTTCCAACCAATATTTAAAATATTTATAATTTTAATTTGCAGTAATTACAGTACTACTATTTTAGCTATTTGTGTTATAAAGCACATATTGATATCCTATAATATATGTGCAATGGGTTCAGTGACTGGTCATGAGTTATCAATTCAGATATACCTATAAATACTAAGAACACCGACCTCATAAGCAAATTATTTGCCCCCCATGTATACGTTCATATTGTCAATACTAGTATTGTCCAGTAAAAAGGGAAGTCAATAACCCTAATTTTTCACACACTTGGTATTATAATTCGTCTCTAATTGCGTTACAATGACGATATCCATTGTCGTGTAGAGGAAGACTGGACCAAAAAGCCATCCTTTCATACGGAAATGAACTTTTCATTTCAAGATTTTGGCCGATGTCCATGTATTCCATTTCGTGTGGTCGCACAGGCTTCCACAAAACATCACTTAAGTCCGCATCAGTCGGAGTTGGATTTCTGTCATATGTAAGTTACACTAGTTACTTATTGCCAAAAGGTAACGCGAACAACTTTTCTTACCCGTATGTGGCGAAATTAACCCAAAGTCTTATCATGGTAGCCGATAGATGCCTTTCAAATTCTCCTTCCTCAAAAGCTGGAAATGCATTTCCACTGAACAAATATTGTAAGTCATCAGCATGACAAGCCCCTAGAAAGTAACAGACAGTCAACCTTATCAAAATATACCTTCAAGTATTTTTTTTACGGCGTTACCATAATCTCGATCTTTGTCTCCCATAACAGCAGATATGCTATATTTTTCTCGTCGATGACTGAGACGATACCAAAAAACAGGTGCAATGTCCGCAAGGGCATGGAGACGAAGCGAATCATATATGCCATAAAAGTAATGTCGATCTGAATATAGCTGTTTTAAAATTACAAAAATGTTTTTATTACTAGAAAAATGTGCAACTGAGAAAGACTTACAGCTGTTAAATTCATAACAGTTTCTTCTCCGACTTCTGCGTTTCCAAAATAATACTTGTAAATTTTACTAGTCAGCTGCTGATGATGCATCAAATGCTTATAATCCAGGGTAATAGGAAAGATATTGATGTGGTCTAGACGTAGTCTGTTCAAAAGGTTGAAGTCTCCCATTACCACTAGAAAAAGTACGTAGTGCAGAGATTAACCTTGTGGAGTGATTCCCTGGCCTTGACTCAGCCGGTCAATTCAGTCACCCATAGCATTGTGACTGTCAGTTTCAATTACCTGCTGACGAGTAGGCTCCTTCTGATTCAGTCATTCCTACAAGCCATGGCACTGGTTCTATGTCACTTGATTCCAACATATTGTACGGTTCATCAGGAAGGAAGCGGTCATTTCCATAAGAATCGACACTTGGACCAAATGGAACTTCGGGGTCAATCCCAAACTCCTGGATAATTCACACTGGCATTATTGAAAGACAATGAGTGAAGCTACTTACAACTTACCAAAAATTTGACATGCTGCTGAACAATTTCTTCCCCATTTCTGCTCTGTATGCACTCGACCATTTCTTGTAAAGTGTCGTCAGGACAATTAAGAAATGCTGCCAATTGTTTAGTTCTGATCACGACCTGCTCTGGTTCGACATAACCCCATGTGCACAGGGCAGTCCCACTTTGAGATATGGCCCGGTGGAAAAGGCCTGCAACAATGAAGTCAACACCTCGCTTTATTGCAATAACAGGGTGTTACTTACCTCTCGACATGGGCGACATCATGTGGAAGTGAACACTGGATCCCCCTGCACTTTCTCCAAATATCGTCACACTCTGCGGGTTTCCTCCAAAAGCATCTATGTTGTCTTTAATCCATCTCAAGGCCATGGTTTGATCCTTTAGTCCCAAATTGCTGGAGTTAAGAAATCCTATAAAAAGGATACATTTCGGGCGTTTCGAAACGTCAAGGTACAGTACCTATAGCTCCCAGGCGATACTGGATGGTGACAAGAACTACAGGGTGGTCAATAAAATAATCGGGTCCATATACCTCGATGGAACATGAGCCCCACATAAATGCGCCTCCATGGATCCACACCATTACTGGCATCAGGTCACCATTTCGTTCCAGCTGTGGTATCGTCATTGACACAACTATTAAAAAACACCCAATTTATACGGATTTTGACATACTGACCGATGTAGTGAATATGTTGAGGTACAGACAATCTTCGCTTCCTACCAGGCTGTAATTCAACATGAAATGTTGTTGCAAACATTCTGGTGCTTCGGAGGTGGCATCAACTACTGAATTACTGTTGAATCCCAGAGGCTGTGGATCCTGCATTTAAAACAGTTTTAATATTAATTAATTTTGTGGTGTCACACAACTCAGTTTAAATAAAATAACGGTTTCATAACTTGAATTAATATGATAAAAACCAACTTACTTTGAATCTCAAGTGGTCAACTGGCGGCTGAGCGTACGGAACACCCAGAAACGCGAAATAGTCCACACCGTGACAGGAACGCTCCGTTTTCCCACGAACAACTCCATGTTTAGTTCTCACTTCAACAGATGACGAACAAACGTATACACATGAAAGAACAACCGCGATGCCCAAACACCCCATCTTGGGAAACAGAACTGATTACCCAACTTCTGTTTCCTCAATCTCATTCCACGTGCACTACATGCCACGTGTAAATACGATTATCTCTTCGCACCACTACCACTTCAGTTGTTCCAGTTATGTCTGGCAACAATATGGTCCCAACAAGTATAGCCTACACTCACATGCTATCTAGCTATGGTGTGATGATTATGCAAGACCGTACGATGTGTGGGGTGGGTGTGCAGTGGATGGGGTGCACCTCTTACAGTGACAGATCTGTTACAATATGCAGTTTTATTTCATGACATAATAAGTCTACATGAGAAAACAAGAAATTGAATTTATTTGATGTTGTCAATATTGCTCCTGTTTCAGTATGACGGAGCGTCAAACTGCACCAAGTGGTATCTAGTCAACAGGTATCATATAATCGGTCGAGGAACAAACGTCTGATCTATGACACACATTCTAATCACATTCGAGTCCAACTTGAGACACAATTGGAAAGCATCCCACCTTATCCTTTGATAGGTGCACCCTTTAAGCCACTTATGTAATTATGCCAGGCTGGAATCTCTAAATGATCAAGCATATCTGGCGTTGATTAAAATACTCAGTAAGGCCAAAGGTTTCCAAGGACATGTTCATCGGGTCATATTTCGAAAGAATCTGTCAGATTAAATAGTTATGATGCATAAAAACAGTAGTGGAAAGTGGACTAGGAGATAAATTATTGTACAGTCAAATTAGAGCAATTTATGAAACCGATACATAATCCCCTGAAAAAATCAAATTATATGATAATGAAAATATATGAGCTTATACTGGATATGGGCTGATGTGGTGCCAAGAAAATCTAGAATAAACATTGTGATGGGCTTATTTATTTTATGGTTGGAAATAATAACCTGTTTTAGTTATGTTACAGTTCGTCACGGGCAGTACTAAGCCGACCTTTCCCACTGTCTGGAAGCTGGAGGCTGGACCAAAATGCCATCCTTTCATGGGGGAAGATCTTTCTCATTTTTGGTTCCTGACTTATGTCCAAATATGCCATGTCGTAAGGCTTCAGTGGTTCCCACGTCACTTCGCTACCTTCTGGAGTCGGATTACTGAAAGTCCGAAGTAAAAGTCAATTGTGTTAACTGAGAATTGCAATGGCACTTACCCAGTCTTGGCAAAATTGGTCAAAAGAGTGACCAATATTTTTGACATTTCATGCTCCGGTTCTCCCTCTTTAAAAGCGCGGAATTCTTTCACTTTTAAGAAGTATTGCACATCATCTGCGTGACAAACGCCTAAAACAAAACAGTGACATTTAGTTCATAAGGCCTATTAATAGCACAATTTCACTTACCAAAGTCAATTCCACAATGTTTGCTAAGAAGTTCTGACAAACTGAATTTTCCTCTGTATGTAAATCGGTACCAGTACACTGGAGCCAAATCGACTTCTGCGTGCATCCTAGCAGCATCGTAAATACCATGATCAAAATAACGGTCAGAGTACATCTGTTAAAATATGGCATAATTTAATATCAGCTGCATTCATTAATCGGATTGACTTACGTCGGTCATATTGGCCACAGTCGACAAACCAATGTCCTTATCTCCGAAATAAAATTTCCGTATCTTCTTCGATATCGCATCAGGATTAGATGTAAGGTGCTTGTAATCTAACGTGATTGGAAACACTTCCAAGTAGTTGTCCTGCATTCTTTTCAGCAACTTTGGGTCACTAAAAACGACTGATATTTCAGTGGTTATATTGACAATAATTAACTATCGCAGCACCTCACCTGCACTCCCATAAGCTCCTTCGTTGCCAGCCATGCCTGTCATGAACGGAACTGGAGCTACTTTACCAGCGAACATCAGCTGGTATGGTTCTTCTGGAAGGAATTTGGGATTTCCGCCTCTCTCTACACTAGGTCCAAATGCAGTGATTGGATCCATTTCAAACTCCTACATTAAATTTGGTGATTATTGGACCATTTTTTTACTTAAGTTCGAATATACCTGAAACCCAATTTGATTCTTCACAATATCTTCAGCATCCTTGGTACGTAAGCATTCAATCAGTTCATCGGATGATTCAGACGTGCATCCAACAAGAGCAGCCAGCCTCCTGCTCCTGGACACTGACTCTTCAGGCTCCAAGTATGACCACGAGCACATGGCACTACCACTCTGAGCTATTGCTTTGTGGAACAGACCTGAAAACCAGCGTCAATAACGTATGACGTGTATGACGTATGTATGACGTATGTCAATGACGTGTATGAGCAACATGAGACAGAACCAACCTCTGGACATGGGTGACAGCATCTGGTAATGAACACTAGCACCACCAGCACTCAGACCAAAAATGGTAATGCTGTTCGAATTTCCTCCAAAAGACTCCACATGCTCCTTCACCCATTTCAGAGCCAAGTTTTGGTCCTTCAGACCCATGTTTCCAGGACATGCATCGTCACCGGTTGAGAAAAATCCTGTCAAATGGGACATTAATATTGCTCTGATTTAATCAAATATGGCGCTTACCAAGTGATGCAAGGCGATACTGGATGGCCACGAGGACAATGTCCTTGTCTAATAAGTAGTCAGGTCCGCACATGTCCTGTGACCCGCTACCCCACATGAAGGCCCCTCCATGTATCCATACCATCACATCCAGATTAGGATTACTTCCTGAACTTGGCAGCTACAAATTGGACCGTATAAAACGTATGAAATGGATATGAGAGTACGTTGTACCTTTGGAGTGTACACGTTGACGTACAGGCAGTCATCACTTCCTTCTAGTGCATAATCATGTAGCATGTCCAGTTGCAAACACATCGGTTTCTCTGACGTTGCATCGTACATACCACTCCATGGATTTGCAGGTACAGGTGGCTAAGTGTACGAATTAATATGACACCCTTGTATGGTAATAATACGTACCTTGAATCGAAGTGGTCCAACTGGGGGTTGTGCATATGGAACCCCTGAGAATGCAAATATTTCTCTGCCATTGAACGTCGTTAAGGTGTATCCTTTTACACTCCCCAACTTTGTGTCAGCGACAGGATCCTCTCCATTGACGGCCAGAAACAAGACCACAAAAACAACGCACTTCATGATATGCATGTTGCACCTCTACTAAGTGTGATCTACATGTGGTGCCCTTGAGGGACTACCCTTGATAAATCTAGGTGGTCCTGACCGCCTATTGGTCGGCCAGATTAGACTGATTTCTTCATTTCTATAGACATGGAGCAATGACCTTAGCTCCTTTAAATAGGACACAGGTTCCGTCTTCGTGTCTGCCAAATAGAATGGGTAGGGTAGGAAGTAGGAAATAACAAGTGGTGAGGGTCGTGACGTGATGTCATGGTGAAGGCCGCAGTTACATCAGGCCTGATTGCGCACAATTGAGAGTCATACA